>SRPX01000617.1:0-14202 GCA_018360215.1 Claviceps spartinae
AGCAAAACAATTCTCGTATAGAGCTGCGGATCCTTGATGGACACCGAGCGCAAGGCAATTGCCGATGCTGAGATGCCGACATGCTTTCTCACCCCGCGTTGCGCCGCTCGGTTCTTTAAAAGCGCATTGTGAGCGAACGACCACTGCTCGAGGTAATCCGCGCTTGGATTACGTGCTGTATCTGCGCCTCTAAGCCGCAGGCTATGTAACCTGAACATGGGGGTGCATGAACCATTCGCATGGATGGAAACTGGTCACATGCCTTGTGCAGCCAGCCAAGGCGGAAGAAAGCTCGACATACGGAGTAACACCTAACGCCCTTGCTGACTTGACTTGATAATGATAATGATATCCTCTCTCTTGCTTCGTCGTCCCTCCTCATTCATGAGGCGCCAGCCAGTACATTATCGTCTCTCCTTGACACACGTGACCTACTGCAATATTGTTCCAATTTTGAATTACCTACGTGAGGTCCCGTGCACCGTTCTTAACTTCTTTTTCATGATCCATCCTGCTTCCGCACCGTACACGCAACAATCCCCACTGTCGACGTTATTCCCCCTTCCTTCTGAGTCCTGAGTCCTGGACTCCTGACTAATAAGATTAGACCAAACGCTAATGCGATGTCGACATCGCTGTGACAGATAGCACCACCACCTTGCCTCATCTGCTCCTCTTGTGCGGCTTGAAGCAAGTCAGGAGTCAGGACTCACAAGGCAAGTGCAGCTACCTATGTACTATGACTCTTCTTATTCAAAGATGGACCACCCAAAGACTATTGAAGAATAAGGCTAAAAGTAAGGGCCAAGACGATCGGCCTTAGCTGCAGAAAGCAGGGTAAGCTGTATCGGTGTTTTACGTAAACCACGTCCCGTGGTGCTTCATCGGGCTAAGGATACATATGACTCAGGAGGGCTTGGCTATCGATTACGTCTTGACATGGTACAAATCCATACAACTCATGTCACAGCATACGTATGTTCCGCTCTCCCAGAACCAGGATGAATGGGCACGAATCTGCGTCGAGTGTGATGTGACAAAGGATCATAGTTGGCACGCCCTCGCACGCTCATGTTTCGTGAAATCATGTTCTAAAATTCTGCGGTTTGCACCTGCCAACCACTTGAGGTATGTTTCGAAGGCCATTCCATCTCCTTACAGTCATGTCTCCCTCCTCCTGTCGCGCTTATTCTATTCGTACAAAAGTCCTGTCCACGCCCGCAAGTGCTCCAAGACGCCGATTCTGCTTAGTTTAGAGATCCTCATAAAATCAAAAACACCATGCTTCAAAGGTATTAGAAAACAAGGGAGTCCGACAGAGACGGGCAAGCCATCGCCATCGCCAGAACCAAAAGCCATGCGCCATTCCCCGGCTCCACCGACCGCTAACCATGTTGTAAATGCAAACATTATTCCTCGATTCGTCAGTCAGAGTCCGCGCCACCCATCGGCCTATCCACAACGCACAACCCGTCACGGGATGACGTTGTCTGAGGATGGTGCCTCCCATCATGTGCCATAAAACTTCTTGTACACGAGATGCAGCAAAAGATTGACATTCAGCTTTAGACTGCCCTCAAACAAGTTCATGAACTGATGAGATTCGAACTGCGCTTGTAGCATGTCCTCGATTGGCACCAGCGCGCTCGCTCCCGGCATCTGTATATGGCCACGAGAGCCCTCAATGGCGAAGATACCGACCTCGTCGCATGAAATCGTAATGTTGATCTTGTCCCAGTCTCGGTCGCCCAATGCCTCCCAGGTGACCAAGACTCCCTTTTCTGAGAGAGAGCGGGCACTATACTTGTAGCTTCCGAACTTGGGTACGCGCCCACTCCGTTCAAGCTCTCGCTGGTGATTGTACTGCTTGGTAAACGGAAGAAGGAATCTCTTTTTTCTGTCACTCATCATCGTTAGTCGCTTCATCCCGCTAACAAGACTATAATGTATGCAAGGAAAAGAAGGGGGGAGGTAGAGAGGCGGCACCAAAAGGCCACCAGAATGCCCAAACGTACCCTTTTTTGCTCTGCAGTGTCACCATGGCCTGTTCGATATAATTATCGTATGTTCTCTTCTGCTGTTCAAGGTATTTGGCTTTGTCGTGCAGGTTGCTCAACGTGAGTCGTACACCCTCCACCTCTCGTTGCCGTTGGACCCTTCTGCGACTCTTGGTTCGAATGTCACTTGCAATGGCGTTTAGAACGTCTTGGTAGTAATTTTGCTTCGAAATACGTCCCATTTGCTCTAGCCTCATGATGTTTTCAAGCGCCGTTCGCTTGAGTTCGCAATATGACATCCTCGTGATATCCACCATCTTGGTATCCGAGTAGGCTCCACGAGTGTCCTTGCCGTCCGAAAACTCTTCGTTGAGCAGAGACTGCCATTTGTCTTCATCTTCTTCGGCAATGGGCTTGACCAGAATCTCCAAAAGATTGCTGCCGGTTTGCACGCGGATGATATACAGTACGCATCGCTTCGTCTCCATGAACAGCGCTTTGATGTCTTCTTCCGGGTCTCGAACGTCGTGAAGTTTGGGTGTCAAGAACATCTGAATGTCGGCGGAGCCCGCAGCGTTCATTTCGTTCTCGTTGTTCTTGACACTGCCGAGATCTTGGATAATCTCCCGCAAAACGTCGTCTCGTGCAGGAGACATGAATGGAAGCTCCGAGATAACGAGCTGGTGAATGGCGAATACATCTGTCATTTTGATGTACAGCGTCGGCTTGTTTTTGGCGTAAAGATCATTGAACTCGTCAATGTCAAACGTCTGCTCGGCATCAGGTACAGAAATCAGGTCCCGGAGAATTTGCTGGAGACGCTGTACGGAATCGATCACGAAGTTATTCAAGGGCTGCAGGTAAATATTTTCACCACCAAACGGGCGTCCTGACGCAATCTGCCCTATCACTTTGGCCACCTCGGTCAAATTTCTTTTCTGCAATGGGCTCAGGGACTTTTCAATAACGCCAAGCTGCTCTGGCATGGTCAACGGTGGTTGAAGATAGAACTTCCACAGCCAATTGGCCACGATCTGGAGCATATCTTCTTGTGCTTCTCGGTTGAAATGTTGGCAAAGTGCTTGGAACATCTGGCTGGCCAGGAATCGAAGACCGTATGGCATCTTAGGAGCCATGTCCTCCAACGCCAACAAGAACTGATCACAGATCTCTCGCAAATCCCGAAGGTGATCAATGAATAGCCGTCTTGTTTCGGGATCTCTGATGGCCACTTCTCTCGGTACGTCAAGAGGTCTGTGGTCAGGTCGTCCAGTCTGAAGTTCCTCGTTGTTGATCGCAGAACGGTATATTTGCATGGGATCGCTTTCCAAGTCAAGCGCGGGGTCCTCGATTATGTTGTCTCGAATGAGCGGTCCCAAGAGACTACGCAAATATTTGCGGTCTCTGGGCGATCGGGTGTAATTGCCCAACAGCTTCGGCCAGAAGTAGTTGCCTCGAACGTATTCTGGAATGGCCTTGCTTCCCTCGATTTCTTCACGAATCGATCTCGCCACTAGTTTCAGAAGATAGTACTCCTCTCGTCGCTTCTGTGCATAACCGAACAGACTCATGATGAGAAGCTCGATTCTCTTGCCATCCTTCTCGGAGGTGCCCTGCTCACGAAGGTGTTTGAATAATCGAGCGAGATAATGCGATTGTGTCTGCAGCGTGAAGAAAAGCTGCTGATATGACTCGAGCTTCTTTCTTGAGCTCTTGTTGAGGGCCTTCAAATCGAATTGATTGGCAGAGGAGATAGTGCTGTTTGCTAAAAGCCCCATCGAGCTTCCTCCATAATTGTGTTGATGCCGGACAACCTCGTCAAGAGTGATCTTGTTCTTCACTAGCAAGGCAATCTTGATGTCGAGTTGATCGATATACTGCTCTAGCAGCTCGTTCTGCCGTACCTGTTGAACAACAGTCTTTCGCATTCGCTCAAACTCAACCTCCTCATTAAAGTCAAAGTCACTGTCGTTGAGGAGGTGCACAAAGTTCTTCACTGCATTCACAGGAGGATTTTTACCAGTCGTCAAGCTCTTGTATGCCTTCCCTTGAACCTTTGCTCGGACGAAACTTTGAATCTTGATCACCTTCTTCATGTTGTCGTTGAAGTATCGCTTCTTTTCCTCGAATTTGGCTCGCACGATAGAGCCCCGGGCAGCTGCTTGACAAGCTAAAATAGACTGCTCCTCTTCTTCCAGTTCTGTGAGAATGTCATCGACTTTGGCACGAGCCATCATCGCCTTCAAAATGGCTTGAAACTCCGCTGTGGCTTGATTGTGGGAGTTCAGCTCGTCGAAAAGCTGCCCATGTCGCTTCCGTAGCAGAAGACCTCGGCTAAGACTCTGCAGGTCAATGATGGCAGCCGCATGTAGATCAAGCCGCTGTCCTTGAAGAGTGAGCAAACGCCTTCGTAGCATGCCTCTGACGTGTGACTGTAAAAATCCAACTTCTTCACCGGCTTCACCCAGGGCGTCCAGTTGTCTGCCAATCTCTTGGCGTACCACACCTGCTCGTATCGTGGCCTGCAATTGTTCAATGTCCAGCTCATGATACTTCGTTTCTCTCTTATAAGACTGTTGCCTTTCTCGTTCGAATCTCCCTCGAATAATACTTTGCAGTGACTCCCATTGAGGACCAGCAGCGCATAGCTGTTGCCGCTCACAGTCGATCTGACCTCTGGTCAATAAAGTCCTCGCGGCAGCTTGTAAGCCAGTAATTGCCCGAGTCTCCGAGTCCAATGACCGGATAACTTTGCTGATTCTGGCTCGTGAAGACATTCCTCTCGCAAAGGCCTGGAGTCTCTCCACGTCACCAGACGTTGTCTTGCTCTGTCGTCGCTGAGTAGCCAGGTCTTTCCGGACCAGAAAGCCTCGGAAGACAGCCTGAACCTCCCGAACAGGCCCTTTGCACTCATCTAATCTAGATAGGAGGTCCCGTAGTCCGTTGCGGACCTTGTTGGCCCTTACTATGCTCTGCATTTCCAGCAATTCGGGCTCGAGGGCGTGCCAAAAGTTTTCGCTCTTCTTCAGACCACTTCGTAACAAAAATCCGCGCACTGCACTCTGCACCAGTGTAGCTGATTGTCGCATTTGGAGCCGATAGCTCATGATTTGCCGAGTAAAATCGCCGCGGATACGTGATTGCAAATCAATCAAAGTTTGCTCCTCGTCCCAAAATCTTTGCATCGTGTCACCGAGACGCAGACGAAGTAGCGCACCTCGTATCTGCGCCTGTAGGTCAATAAATGAGTCTTCGGTTTCGGCTAGTTCGCGAGCGATGCGCTCCTCCTCTGTCTCTACCGGCTCCGGCTCAGGCTCAGGCTCTGAAATTCCAAAATCGGCCCCCATATTCCCGAAGCTGGGCATGTTAGCCCCAAGCATATCGAGTCCCTTCTGCATCGCTTCTAGCTCGTGATGCTCAAACTCAAGCTGGCCAACAAGGTTACCGATGCGAAAATCGACGATGCCTCTGCGGAACAGAAGCCAACTTAGTGCGTGGATACAGTAAATAACTTTGGGAATATTCTTCTTTTCATATAGATCGATCAGCTCGAAGCGGAAAAGGTCGGGAAGCTCAACTTCATCAAGGTATCTGAAGAAGATGGCGATGTTGTCGGAGTGGCGATATTGGAGTTTAGGATGGTTAAAGATTCGGAACCGCTTGTTGGGATTCAATGCTTCAACGACATTAGCAAGAGTCACTCCGTCGCGCAAAGCCTCTTCAAGCGCAACAATAGGTGGAAGAGACTTATGCGTCACATCTTCAATCCATTCTTTGGCTTCTCCTATGTGGCATAGATATTCATAAGCTTGGAGAAACTGGCGCTGCTTATCCATCCAGTTGCGGCCTTCCCATCCATATCCGCCTGATTTGGGACCGCCTGCTGATTTGGGCTTATCTGCGCGTTGCAAACGACGTCTTCCACGCAGACCGACGACCTCTTGTGCTGAAGAGGTTATGGTGAAGTCTTCAGCCACGTCAGACGTAGCCAAGCGCGATAAAGTCCGAAGTTCTCGGGTCGACGATCGGCCGAGTAACTCGAGATCCGGTGTGGCTAAATGGGTCGTGTGCGTTCCAAGGGGAGAATTTCCTTGACACTTTGATACATTACTTCGAAGAATTGAGTCGGATCTCGTCATTAGCATGGAATGGGGCCGGATAGGCAATGACCGTGGCGGAGAAGTAGGCAGCTCGGGTGGCCCGTTACATTGTGAGAGCGACAGTTTGCCATTATCGACACTCTTGCCACGCTGATGACCAGGATAGCACTGCGGGGAGACACTTTTGCCATGAGCTCGTGGCGATGTGGCTGGGGCTTGAGATAGCGGCCGAAGAGACTGTCGAGTTGGCGTGGCGGGTGTACTCTCCGACCCTTGGCTGAGGCCGGGATTCAACGCCCCGACTTCGAATGTGCGAGCTCGAGCTAGAACATCGCTTTGGCCACGTTTGTGTTTGTGGCCGTTTCCGGGACTGTGGCCACCTGATATTGACGAGTATTGAGTGTTGGCAGTATAATTTGTTGTGGAAGAATAGCCGGAAGAGGCTGATGAGGAGGTATTTGATGGGAAGCGACCGATAGCGTCAGAAGTGATGCCTGTATTAGTATTGTTGTTGTAGTTATTATCATTCGCCAAGGTGGCGGGAGCAAGGCCGACAGTGTGCGCCTGGCGCAGCGGATGTGAACTGAACGACGGCATTGCGCCAGTATCTCCCTTGAAGGCGCGGATTGAAGTCAGCGGCCAGCGATTGCCTTGTTGATACCGTCACGCTTTGTCCGCGAGCCGTTGAATCGGCGATTTCCAGTTGCCGTCAGTCAGTCTGGCTACAGCTAAGTTGGCCGACTGCGCATCGCTTCAAGCGTCGAGTGGTGGTAGGTTTCGTAGACTCGGGGCGGACAGACTGCCACAATGCGCGGAATGGATGTCGTAAGTAGCCCGCTGGGAATTGATCAAAGAAATACAACAAAGCAATGTTTGCGTATGTCGAGAACTTTATGAAAGTTGTTCAGCCTGGATTCGTCAGTCCGAGTGCCTCAGCTGGGCAGAAAACAGTCGATCGCACGATCCACAGCCCTCTAGAAATGGCTAAAAGCACCCAAAAACAAAAAGCGATTGAGGGTGAGGTAAGAGGATTGGAGTCGGGCTCCTAGCTGGGCAACAATGGCCTCCGAAGCAGCCTGCTTGCGACAGGAGGAAGGAGCTTGAAGTAATTAATGACTGACGTACATACATACAGTATGTACACATCACCTGGTAGGTTACTCTGTAGGTTGTCGGTAACGTTTCGTATCCGACAACGGCTTAACGCGGGGTTCTTTCACTCGGAAGATAAACCGCCGCCTCGACGTGGTGGATACGTAAACAAACAGCCGGGTCGACCACCCGGCAACGTGTAGTGGGCCGTTGTGGTTGGCTCAGGGCTGAGGGGCGCTCCAGCGCTAAGCCTCTACTACGTCGCGTGGACGCGTCACTTTATCTTATCATCGAATCACGAACTCCGTACATCGTCAGACTCACGGGTCGCCATTATTAGCACCAAGAAACGCCGCCTCGGCTTGCGACAAGGTGATGATTTCGTTGTCAACTGCGCGCCTGAACAACCAGGAGAACAGACCACAATCTACATACCGGATCATCCCACGCACTCCCTGTGATCTGGACTCATGGCTGGCATCAAGACGCAAATTCTGCAATCAATGCACCCGCAGGTACTCGTGGTTGTAACCTGAAGTGGGTGTCCTTTTCGGGTATCCCTATTGTGAGCTGTAACGAAAAAAAGCTGAAGGAGTGGGGCGAATATTCGTAGCCGTAATAGTGGAGCTTCTGACACGGCCACTTCCCCTACCAGGTTAGGTACCTAGGTGTGACACGAGTGGCGCATAGGAAGTGTCAGGGACATCGGTACAAGCAGAGGGTCACTGCTAGGTTGAGCGGAGATTGAAGGTGGAGACCGAAGGAGGCCTCAGGCACAAACGCGCTGGGAGCGAAGGTCCATACATAACACGATGGCCTCGCACATGTATGGTAGAGGCCAGAGATCAAAAGATTCAAGCATATGACCCCTACCTTTGACATCTTGCCCTCAGCCCTCACTCTGTTGTGAACTCCCAAGCCTTGACAGGAAGATGGTTGGTCTATTCTGTCTAGGTAGGGATAGATCAACCCTTTTATACATGAGTATGAAAGGAGCTCAACGAGGCTCAACGACCGATCTATCTAGAGGGGGAGTTGCTCATTCTTCCTATAGCGTCGGCAAACGAAGACGTTCAATAAACGGAGAGGGGGATGTGACATCGTGAAGTGCATCATGATGTCTCGTCCTCAGGCTCAGTTATTGAACGTAAAATCTGCTGACTAACGCACGACCAGTGCATGTGCATAAAGCGCTCACACTGTGGGGCGTATCAACTAATGCACGACCAATGCATGTGCATATACGACCTGGTGGGCGACACTAGGTATATAGGTTATTTCTCACTCTTACAGGCCAATATTCATCAGTGACGATTGAATTCTCATAGAAGTAACTCCTCAACTTCAACTTCAACTTCATCGTCATCTTGTCTTTCAATCCCTCTTCTGAGCTTCACGTCAACACGCCTATTGTCCCCCACGCCCACGGGCCACGGCACAGCTCTTGACGAGTATGATGTGTGAGGAATCGGATATCCCTGCCGACCCGACCAAAAAGTCAGAACACTACCTACCTACTAGCTAAGCTGATGAGAACCAGCTTAGTGCGGGATATATAGGTACATGCAAACAACGGACAGAGCAGTTACGGGTAACCGTCACACGATGGAGGGCAAATCCAAGACTTGCCTCCCTCTGTGCAGTTTCATACTCTTGACGAGCTTTTTGCCTTCCTACAGCAATGGGCCCTTCAGAAAGGAATTGTCCTTTGTCAAGGACGCTTTGAGCAATTATCGCATGATTGACGGGCACCTCTCCGCAACCTACGTCAGGATCCGTTGTGATCGTGGCTCTCAAATACCATCTCAATCTACGGGCGTTCGTCCAAAACTTAGTATCCAATCATCACGGCATTCGTGCTGTTTGGAATGAAGGAGAACAAGATGTTGTTGAACAACGGCAGTTGTACGGGGACGTAAGTCTGCAATAGACAATTAATTCGAGGCACAGCATGCAGTTTTTTTTTTGATCGAAAATGTGTGTTGTTTTGTGTCTGTGTGTTGCTGTTTCCATCACAATTCCAACGTGGTGTTGAGTGTGCGTAGATACAAAGCTAATTAGGAGCCCAACCATGCAACAATTTCATGCCTTTATGCTCCGGTGTTGCGGTTATAGGAACATTAATAGTGAAGCGATAGATCGCAGAGTTTCGTGACGTTTTCCGAAGGGAGTGAGATATGTGCTGGCGGGTGTGTTGACAACTTGACACAATGACAACAGAGCTGCGCTAGCTGAGTTCAGCGATGTCCCACTTTTTGATTGGCATTGATCTTACAGCTTTTTTTGTTACAGCTCGTAGTAGGGATAACCCGTCCTTTTCAGGTTACACCCACGAGTAGTACCTATGTACCTCATAGGTACTTACAGGTTACTACTACGGTACTACCTCATAATAAGTGGCGGCAGTGCCGAGGCCGCTGCGAGGGTATCGGTGAATCGACCACGTTTCCGGGCCCCGCTACCACGACCAAACTACCAAATCCAAGAAATTTTCGTTTGGACCCACTTTTTACAGTGCTATTTACTCCGACGCACGTTAGGTGTTAGTGGTTAGTGGTTAGGATTAGGTGTTAGCTAATGGAATTTGCAATGAGATATTTCCGCACTGTGTGAAGTTTGGTTTTACATAGTAGTTTTGGTAGTTTGGTCGTGGTAGCGGGGCCCGGAAACGTGGTCGATCCTGCGTTGTCACGCCCATTGGACCTACAGGCTATAAGGTACCTACCTAACCTAACGGAGTACTAAGTACATAGGCTATGAAGCCTGGGGGCCCACCTTTCGTACATGTGATAGCTTGTCACTTGAGGCTTGCCTTCACGTGGCCTCGCTCCTTCCATCTCCTGCCTCCAGCATTCTCACAGTAGCCTTTCAGCAAACATCTTCGCGACTTCTCTTTTCTTCAATCGCCTGATCTTTCTCAACCGGTCCAGAGGGAAGGAGCTTAGCTGTCAAGACCTGGTGTCCGGCTCCTCGGCTTTGCGCAATCATGTCTACTGTCAAGAAAGGACCGACGGTGCTTGTGAGTTCTATCGCCACTGCTTTCGTCAAGGCTTTTCAACATGTCGTCGCTTGCTAAGCTTGGCTGGTCGAATAGGTTACAGATGCACGCGAGCGGCCGAATCAGCGGCGACTTGCTCGCCGTTCGGACAATCCTGCCAGTGGCTCCGGCCGCGCGCCAATGAGATTCATGACGGTCGACAACGTATTGCAATACAACACGCAGATTCCTTCAGGTCAACCTCGAGGCCCACCGCAATCGCAAACACCTATATCCTTGGCCACGGGCGTTCAAGCTCGGCGCGTGCTGTTTGGTGGGGGCCTTCCAAACCTCCAGTCGCGGACAGGACAGCCCATGCCATCCCGCACCACGAAGATCAGCCAGAAATTGGTGCTCCTGCCCGAGACTGATAACAGCATTGAAGACTGCGAAGAAGACATCGATAGCGAGAGCGCTTTGTCACGAATATTGGAAAATGAAGAAAACAGACCGTTGAGGGATGAAGAATTGGACGTATTGAAGAAAAGAGGTGGCATTAGGGGAAAGAGCTATGCCGAAAGACTGCCTAAATTGCAGAGAAAGGACAAAGTCAGCCGCTTAACAGCATACTGTACTGCTCAGGCATACAAGACGGCCGAGACATCGGAATTCCTGAGGAAAAAACATGACGCGAAGACAAAACTGTATGACGATTGCTTATACGCGGTGTATGCGCTGCCGCTATTGAACGGTACCGAGGGATATAGAGTGCGTGGCCGACCAATGCTGAAGACCCCTGGAACTGGTAAGACCATGTTGGATTTGGAAATCGAAAGAAGTGAACGGCGTGATCATCATGAGGGCTATTTCGACGACGATGCGTACACCAATACTGAAGGCCTTGAGAGGGACGACCGAGGTGCATTACCATATGGACATTCTGCACCTGCCCTGAATGGTTTTCAACAGGACCAAGAGGATGGTTTACCGTCACACATGAGCCGCCTAGCGCCTGACGGCAAACGATTTGGCGAATTATTCGTTTTCTCGTACGGCGTCGCTGTCTTCTGGAACTTTAGCGAGCACCAAGAAAAAGACATTCTGGCCGACTTGACCTTTGCCGATGCAGAAGGACCGGTGTCACTATTGACTCGACCACTGGAACAGGATGGATTTGAGACGGAGGAGTTCCATTTCGAGTACAGCGCGGACGTCAAGCGGCCTCGTGTGTTCAATGACATGATCACACTATTGCCTCGGTCCGACCACATGATCAAACTGACCATCAGTCACGCGATTGCGCAAAGTACAAAACTGTGTTTCTTTGAGGAGCGCATGGGTGAAACTATGTTGGATGCTCAACATGTACCGAAAACCCTAGCATTGACTGGACAGCTGAACATGACGCGAAAAGAGATTGTGACTCTGCTAGGCAGGCTCTTCAAAAGCCGGGTGGACATAAATCTTTGTAAGTCTTTCAAAACGTGCCGTCGATGATGGCGTTTAATTTCCCTCTCCATGAGCAAATTTGGCTATCTTCACCTGTAAGCTCATTCTCGTGTGCAATCGCTGACGGCATCTTGTATTTAGCTTCCAATATGCTCGACGTGCCGAATTTCTTCTGGGATTCGGAACCAACTTTGCATCCTCTCTACGTTGCTATTCGCGAGTATCTGGAAATTGATCCTCGAATCAAAGTGCTGAATGAGAGATGCCGAGTATTCCTCGATCTTGCCGAGATACTGTCCGACTCTATCGCGGACGCGAAGATGAGCTACATTACGTGGATTGTCATTATTCTTATTGTCGTCAGTATTCTTGTCACGATGACGGAAGTCACTCTGCGTTTCGTCATGCTTAAGAAAAGCAGCGCACATGCCGCGCTGGAGGGACCGCACACCTCGATAACATGGAAAGGCACTGTCAATCCTGCAGACGTGCCCGAGATACTTTCACTCCCTCCCACAGCCGTTTCTATCCAGCCTCAGATGGAGCCGAAAGTCGCTACTGACCTCGAGACTCTGGCGCTTACCCTCGGCTTGCAATCGAACGCCACGGTCCAGGACATCAAGCAGGGTATCCTTCAGCTCAAAAGAGGCGGCATTATCTCCTGAAGGCCAACCGCTGCAATTCAGCATTCGGCAAGAGAAAAGGACAAGATCTGAAACGGCTACAACTTCCGAGGGGAGCTTCCAGTCGGCGCGAGCCGTCAAGACATTCTACCTCCGTACTGCATCCGTTTGAACTAAAACCCCACAGCCTCGGTTGATCGATGGCACTGACGCCAATCGTATGATTAGCGTCTACTAGACTGCTTGTGCGTTCCGGGCCACGCGTCCCTGGATTGCGCGTCCCCGGCCAAAGCATCCTGTTCGGAGGGCTGCGCGTTTGGACGTATGAAACAAAGTCGCAAACCGGAAAGGCGGGAATACAACCTATGTTTCCGCCCGTATTTCCTTGCATACCTACACACATAGCCCGGCGTTCCGGTATATTCTTTGGATTATTTCTCCTTGACCCCACCACCTTTCGTAATGTCTTTCTTAGCCGTGACTAGTTTGCTATGTAGGAAGTCAGCCAGCCTTCCTGTTCGGACTTCAATTACTAAGCTACGTATTACTCTTTTCTCTGAAGAACAACAAAATCTCGTATAAATTATTCATTTGCTTTCTCTTCGCTGAGAGGCGTGACTTTTGAATATGCATACATATATACACATACATATATACATACAAGTAGACAGCCGAATAATATACCTAGATAACCATGTAGGTACTCGTACCCGCCGCTCCATTTGTCCGTGGCGACTTGCGTGCCTCCAGAAAGCGCCGTTCAGAACCCCAAAACTCTATGTATCTACATATGTATGTAGTTACAACATGTAAAACGATGATGGGCAATACATTAGTAAACCCATCTCCTCCATATAGTGCCACTTACTCCATATATTGGTTCATTGCATCCTCCAGAGACTGTGCATTTCCACTCCAGTTCCCCAATTGCCCAGCCGCTCAGTCTCCGCCAGCATGACTCGGTCGTCCGTGTTTGTGTCTTTGAACGTCCGCTGGTGGGGGGTATGGAAATTGACGGGACGAGTGGGGGTGAAGAACAAGGGCCGTCGCCGGCAAGAACGTTGGGTTAGATTCACAAGCAATGTCAAGCAGGTATTACGAGAATTAAAAGGAGACTTGTTAAAATTATGCCATGCCTATTTTCTAGAATTTTAAGATGGCATTATTCTCAGCTTGTGATGCCTCTTCGGCGTTCGCACATAACAGAATTTTGCTTCAATATCACCGGGCAGGGGCGGGGCCGGGCCGCGTGCCAATTTGGGGGATCAATGACGACTAAAATATTATCTTCCTTTCTAGAACAACAGGGCGAACACAATCTTTGGGGGCCTGTGTCTCACGGACGTAATGAAGTTTCCATATTTCCTCATTCATTTGCATGGCTCTTATTATTGCGACAAGACGATTATGCAGCATTCCTGATGCATGTACGCACACAGATTTCACAATTTGCAAGGCTGAAACCAGAATTTACGTTCTCGGACATTGTAAGTACCTGCAAACATGTCCCGAATTGATCGGCCAAGGTCTATCCCGCGAAGCAATAATTGCCTTCCTAGGAGGTACATATGTACGGACTCAAGAAGCCATTTTGGCCACTTTGTTCATGACACCCCTCACCCCACCTCTCTCTCCAGCCACCCGGGAGACCTTATTTCACCCTGCCAAAACTTCATATTTGACCCTGCCCTCCTTTCCCAAACGGTTAGTGTAATGCAGCCCCCTGCTAGCTTTATTTAGGTACTTCGCCGATACATTCAATTCGTGTTCGAAAAATCAAACATAGATTTCGGCACCGTGACTTTCCACCTACAGCTGTCTACGGAGTATAAACACAATCTTTATTTTTTCGAATTGAAAATGAACTCTCAACTTACCTCATCATCGCAGCGAGCTTCACGTGCGACACAGCTACCGACGTAGCCCAGCGCGGCTTGCCCCCTGGCCTCCGTGAGAGGATGAAG
>SRPX01000618.1:0-14159 GCA_018360215.1 Claviceps spartinae
CGTCTACACCTCTCTCGTTCTCGTCTACACCTCTCTCGTTCTCGTCTACACCTCTCTCGTTCTCGTCTACACCTCTCTCGTTCTCGTCTACACCTCTCTCGTTCTCGTCTACCCGTAGACGCACCCGTCGAGAACGTAAGAGAACGGGACGTTAGTAGATCCCGCGTCCGTGGCATAGGGGGACCCAAAGGAGGGAGCATCACCTGCGGGGCCCGATTTGCTTCGTCTTGCCGGCGTAGCTCAAGTGCGCGAGTAACATTCGGTCGGATATCTTCGAGGGTAATGTCCGCAAAGATAGCTAGATGCTCAAGACGCCGCACCCGGGATAGGGCAACATAGAGTAGCCCTAACGCCCGCGGAGTATCCCTGGCCTTCAGATCTACTATCGCGAGGTCGAGAGTCATTTCTTGGGACTTATGGATCATCATCGCGTACGAGACCATAAGAGGGAACTGTTCTCTCCATTAGTTGTCCGGAGACGTCCTCATAGTATTCTGCGTACGGTACCGGCGGCAGGGGAAGATCGGGACTACTTTCGAAGGCATCGGGACACTGGGAATGTCGTACGGGAGAGCAGGACCGGTATACTTGGGGAAGTAAATTAGGATATACGCCGGGAGGGTGGTACGGGGATCGGTAACGTCGGCATGCCAAACGATATCGACAACGTAACCACGACTCCCGTTCACGAGATCGGCCTCCGTCCAAAGGTTCGTCGTTAGCATAACCCAGGCCCCAATACTAAGAAGCAGCTCGGCCGTGAGGTCGTTGAACTCCTTACTCGGGATCGAAGCATACCGCGGGTGATCGAAGTTCCGGCTTCGCTAGACATCGTGGCGGTATTGAGACATCGTACAGATTAAGGTACAAAGTGTCGTGGTGCTTAAAACCGCGTTCACAAAGGTGAAATTGCAACCAAAATAGGTGGTTGTTAAGCAATTTGGGGGCACACGTTAGAAATGACTCGTGATTCTCCCCCCACCCCGACTCGAACCCGGGGCCTCTAGCAACTTGGTCAAGTGTGAGAAACGCATAACCACCCGTTCCGCCCAAAAGGTCAAGTCACAAGTGACGGGAGACATTATTCCACACGCTCATAACTAATGCAATTGACCTGCCCATAGCCTAAAGCGGTTAGAGGGCTGTAGCCACCCCTGCTAGCGCCATGTAGTTACTTCGCTGGCTCCCACACGGGCCATCGACACTGTGAGGACCGCTGCACCAGGCGTCCCCCAGTCACGTGATACCGAGGATACCTGTATCACATGACCGTCGCAGACTCTGCACAGCCAGGTACTTGGCTGTGCCCGGCGGCATTGTGTCTCTTTTCTTCTCCTTTCTGCTCCTTAGTCTATTATCTTCGTCAATAGAGCTTCATCGCCGGTTCCCCCACTGAGCCCACTGTGCCCGCTGTGACCAGCCGTGACAGACACCAGCTGATCACTTTCCCATATTTTTCTTGATTAGTAGTAGATAGGTGTTGTATGTAGTGCACCTAGCCTTAGACCGTCTATTCGCCCCAAGGGAGGCTATGCGGAGGGGCGCGCTGCGTGCCACTTGTCACGGTCTGCACAGGACAGTCAGGGGTGACAATGCACTATATAACCATGATCAAGCTGCAGACGAGCAACTTGGTCACTTGACCTTTTGGGCGGAACCGGTGGTTATGCGTTTCTTACACTTAACCAAGTTGCCTAGAGGCCTCGAGTTCGAGTCGGGGTGGGGGGAGAGTTACTTAGTAACACTGCCCTCGTCAACCTAGTGCACCGATGCCGGAATGTGCGGTTAGCAGGGCCAATGATGCCCCAGGACGACCTTCCGCAGCATGACGTAAGTCGGGGACAAACACATATTCGACTAGGGTCCTCCAACCAACTATTCGGAGCTGTGGATTTAGGGCTGCAGGGAGGAGAGGGCGATTGTTGCCTCGAATCCGCTGCGCTGAATTCTCAGCTTTGGGAAGGGGACGTGTCACGATCTGCACAGGACAGTCAGGGGTGACAATGCACTATATAACCATGATCAAGCTGCAGACGAGCAACTTGGTCACTTGACCTTTTGGGCGGAACGGGTGGTTATGCGTTTCTCACACCACTGCCGGTGTTATGGGTTCGTCACGGATAGTGGATGTATGCGTGAGAGGAAATGGTTATCAATAAAACTAAGGAAGAAAGAAAGAGAAAGGACAAGAATGCCCTCCTAGCTGTTTAGGTACCTCCACGCCAGTGGGGGAGGCTCAAGTAATCATCCCAGACTTGCCGCCTTGCTATCCACGATTAGTCATAGACTAATCCATAACAGCCGGCGACAATCAAACTATCAAACCACACGGGCCACACCTCGCAAGATACTTTCGCCTGAGACGTAGATCAAGACTACATAAAATGACTACTGTACCGTATTAATTGAGAATTTCAACTTGGAGCCTGACCCATTTATTTTCCACTCATTTCGCGGGCCGCCATACCAAGGTAGCAGGGATGCCAGCCAAACTTCCTTCATCGGTCATGTGAGAAACGCGTAACCACTCGTTCCGCCCAAAAGGTCAAGTGACCAAGTTGCACGTCTGCAGCTTGATCAAGGTTATATAGTGCATTGTCACAGCTGCACAGACGGCACTGTACAGACCGTGACAGGCCAGAACCATGGCCACGGCCCAGAGTCCTCTTTGGCTGGCATCCCTGCTACGTGGTAAAATAAATGGGTCAGGCTCCAAGTTGAAATTCCCAATTAATACGGTAGGTATTGTCATCTGGTGGCGGAATGCGATAGCTGCGCGCCCGTAGACTCAACGATGACAGCTGAATGTTAAAATTGTTATAGCCCAATGATAGGGTTGAGGAGTAATCAGGAACTTCTGTGTGAATTAAGAGCCATGTTGGCCGTGTTTTTATCTGATAATATCTACTGGCTAGTATCCGTGCTACATATCATAGCATGGCGACGGCGGATGATCACACAGGCGTAGGTCTGGCTCGCAGAGGTTGTGTTCCACGCCCTCGAACAACTCGAGGAGCTCACCATGGTTGCGGCGACGCGATTTGTACTCTGTTACGCGCGGCCGGCGGCGGCGGCGACGAGGTGCGCGTTCGAGCTCATCTTCAGCGCCCGAAACGCTGTCGAGATCGCCGTTAGCCTCCTGGCACAGCAGGCGACTGACAGACCTATCGGAATCTTCATCTTCAAACGGAGTCCAGGAGGCAGGCCGCGCTGGGCTGTATGACGCGTCAAGATGAGCGCTCGATGGCTGTAAGGGGACGACGGATTGCTTGGGTGATGCATTCTCAATCGCGGAAGGCGGATTTGTTTCGGTCTGAATCTCGACAGAGGACTGTAGTTTGGCTAATTGCTCGCGCATTGCCTCGTTTTCCGCGCGTAATTTCTCAATCTCAGCTAGGTAGGTGTGCTCGATGTGTTGCTTGGGAATCCAGAGGCTGAGTCGCGCGCGAAGGTCGCTGCAATGATGACGTAGATGGGTGGCTCATTTCGAGTCGAGAAACTGAAAATTGAAGAGGATGTTTGTATAGCTTCAAAAGCCAGGTCGTGAGGCTGATGATCGACAGATGATGGTAGGAAGTCACGGTGTCGAAATCTGTGTTTTGTTTTTCCAACACGAAAGTATCTTGTGAGGTGTGGGCAGCCAGCGAAGTAACTACGAAGTACATGGCGCTAGCAGGGGTGGCTACAGCCCTCTAATCGCTTTAGGCTACGGGCAGGTCAATTGCACTAGTTATGAGCGTGTAGAATAATACCTATCCCCCGTCAAATACAGAGTTCTGGCAGGGTCAAGTAAAGGCTCCCCGCGACCAAGTTTTGCAGCTCATTCACGTGCTCCCTCCAAGTCGGTGACACGTGACTTGGAATGGGGCCGTCAATGGGCATTGCCCGACCCAACCCAAATGTACTCGACCAATTCAGAAGCTGAGCAAGTTGGTCAGGATTCAACTTCGTCTCAAGGTGACAAGGGAAAATATCTGTGCATGCTTGCACTCGGGCATTGCGGCGCTGACTTGGCTAGTTCACGTAATTTACCTCCAAGATACGCTCCACATCGTCCTTCCACTTGGATTTTGCAGAAAGAAGCATTATTCATCAGAAGTATTGCGTTAGAGAAAACAGTATACCATGAGCCACAATGCTCAGCTGCCCGATATGATGGACCGCTCTTCTCGATTTGAAGTCGAATATACAGCCATGCCATCCTATGATGCTCCACGAATGCAGTATCGAAGTCGACCTGTGTCGGTCGCTGTCGATCCAATCTCACTCGTCATATCTGAGTGCATATCTATCACCTCGGCAATACAGAAACATGCCAGATCACCGCACTCATCTGTATCAGCCATACTTGGAGGAAATCCCAACTCAGTTCAACTTGGCCCCGCTGCTGCAGTGATGTCAATGCGTCACAGCCCCCGACCGATCGGTAACAACAGCACCGAGCGTATAGACGCTGTAGTCGGATCACACAATAGATGGGGTCTCCGCGGGCAAAAGGGCAACAGTATACAAGATCATCCGATGATCGCAGCTTTTGGGAAGTTACGGCATGAAATTGCTGTTATTCGGGGTATGTTGGTCAATCTATTTGGGTTCCTGGACCGTCCACTGATTACTCTCAAGATATCAGAGCGTTTGATGCGCTGAATTTTCTTACTCCCTTTCTTCTTGTCATACAAGCCAAGGGCACCGCGGCGCCGGTAACCGTATTAGCACTAGGGGCTTTGAGGAAGTTTCTAGCTTATGGCTTCATATGTTCTGATTCTCCTCGCTTTGCGCTGGCCATGCAGTCTCTCTCTGCGGCTGTCACGCATTGTCAATTTGATATTAGCGACGCATCTCAGGGCGAGGTGGTTTTGCTCATGATCCTGAATCTGATGGAGGACATGATGTCAGGCCCTGGCGGCCACATTCTGAGCGACGAGAGCGTCTGCGACATGATGGGTCGCGGCTTGGCAATATGCTCTCAGCCCAGATTTTCAGCCGTCTTGCGTAGGACTGCAGAAGCTGCGATGGTCAGAATGTGTCAGATCATTTTTGAGGACGTCAAACATCTAGAGCTGGGTTCCAGTGATGACGGTCATGATGTTGAACGCCAGGTCCAGAATGACCTACTAAATGGATTGAAAATTGAAGAAGACACCACTTGCAGCCTGGAAAACCCAACTTCAGATACTGCTCAGTCAGCAATTTTGGGCCACGAACAGTCATTGTCCAGCCCCGACAATGGCAATCACCTCGAGACAGCTTCCACTCAGCGAGTGAATAATATTGAACGCGATCAAATAATTGAGGATATAGATTCCGTGGATCTCAAGCCTTACTCTCTACCTTCTGTCAGAGAACTCTTTCGTGTTCTGGTCAACTTCCTCGATCCCAATGACCGTCAACATACAGACACGATGAGGGTTGTGGCAATGCGCATTTTGCACGTGGCCTTGGAGGTTTCCGGTCCTTTCATAGCTCGCAACCCCGCGCTGGCGACTATTGTAGAAGACCGCCTATGCTGTTACCTCTTTCAACTTGTTAGGTCTGACAACATGCCTGTATTGCAGGAGTCCCTAATTGTCACTGGCACACTCTTGGCAACTTGTCGGGGGATCCTGAAGTTGCAGCAAGAACTATACCTTTCATATCTGGTTGCGTGTTTGCACCCCACGGTTCAAATACCTCGCGAGCCAGGGATCGACCCCTCACTATATGACGGAATACCAGAAACACCGAAGGTTGTCAAGGCTCCTGTATCTCAATCGGGAAGTGGTCGTGCCACACCGGTGTCTGTCAAACATAGACAGAGCCTTGGTATGGAGGGAGGTACCCGAAAACCTGATGCAAGGCAGGCCATGGTTGAAACTATAGCAGTTCTCTCGCGGATGCCCACCTTCGTGACTGAGTTATTCGTCAACTACGATTGTGACGTGGACAGAACCGATTTATGTGAAAGTCTCATTGGTCTCCTATCTCGAAATGCACTGCCTGATTCAGCGACATGGAGCACAACTAGTGTACCTCCTCTCTGTCTGGATTCCTTACTTAGATACATCCAGTTCCTCGCTGAAAGGCTACATGACGCCCCAACGTACGACGGACTTCCCGATCCAGATCATCTCCGAGAGCAGCGAAGAAAAAAAAAAATTATTGTGAAGGGAATTGGCAAGTTCAATGAAAAGCCAAAATCGGGTCTTGAATATTTGAGGGCGCAGGGAATCATAGCCGATATCAACGATCCAGCTGAGGTAGCGAAATTCCTCAAGGGGACTTCGCGAACATCAAAGACAGTCCTAGGGGACTTCCTCTCGAAACGGGGCAACGAAGCCATATTGAAGGCTTTCCTAGACCTCTTTGATTTTTCAGACAAACGTGTTGACGAAGCTTTGAGAGTCCTGCTTGAGACTTTCAGATTGCCGGGTGAGGCGCCCCTCATTGCTTCAATAGTCGAGTGCTTCTCAGAGAAGTACTGTGCGGACGACACACCGAATGATGTCGTCAATAAAGATGGAGTTTTCATACTGACGTACGCTATAATTATTTTGAATACCGATCAACATAATCCGAATCTCAAGTCATCGAAAAGAATGTCATTTGAAGACTTTGCGAGGAATCTTCGTGGCCAGAATGATGGCAGGGATTTTTCCTTAGAATTCCTGAAGGCCATTTTTGATTCTATCAAATGCAACGAAATCATATTGCCTGACGAGCATGATAATAAGCATGCATTTGACTACGCTTGGAGAGAGTTGCTCGTTAAGACCGAAGCCGCAGGCGATCTCGTTGTCTGTGATACCAACATATACGATGCAGACATCTTTGCGGTAACCTGGAAGCCCGTGATTTCCACCTTGTCGTATGTGTTCATGTCTGCAACAGACGACACCGTGTTTGCTAGGATTGTTAGTGGTTTCGACGAGTGTGCGCGTATTGCGGCCAAGTATCAGAACACTGAAGCGCTCGACCAAATCATCTACAGCCTTAGCTACATGAGCACTTTGGCGATGATCAACTCATTTAGCACATCTTTAAATACCGAGATCCAAGTTGGCCATGGAAGCGTCATGGTCAGCGAGCTTGCCGTGAAACTGGGTAGGGATTTTCGAGCACAGCTAGCTATGCTTGTGCTATTCCGTGTCATTACTGGCAACGAGTCTCTGATCCGTCGAGGCTGGAAGCAGGTAAGCGAGTCAGAGGCAATGGCTAAGTCGCGACATTTAATAACCAAGAAAAGGTCACAAAAATCTGGGTCAATCTTTTCGTCAACTCACTCATACCGTCATTCGCATTCTCAATTAGTGCCTCAACAGAGACGCCGACAATACCTCTTCAAACGCCTTCCCAGGTCCTCAATCGTTCCACGCGGACCATTGAAACCGGGTTTTTTAGTGCATTCACCTCTTATATATCGAGTTATGCAGCCGACGATCCCCCTGAGCCTTCAGAAGAGGAACTGGAGAGTACCTTGTGCACTGTTGATTGTATAAGGTCGTGCAATATGGAAAACATTTTCAAAGACATTTTGTGAGCAAGCCGTACATAATCTAGAAGATGAGACCCCTAACCTCGTCAGGAACCTCCCGGTACTTCCAACTACGCACCTCATTGAGGCTCTTCTCGATCAGATACCTGAAGATGACCGAAACGCGGTGATCACAGTGAAACAAGACAGCACTCCTACTGTAGCAGCTACAAACCACCCGGCCACATCTTCTCATCCTACATACGATCCGACGGTCGCCTATATTCTTGAGTTTTGCACCATCTTGACCTTAAAAACCGACGAGCTTATACACAGCATGGGAAGACCTGTATTTAGCGTCGTGCTAGGACTACTTCGCGACCCTATGAAGTGGCATCCCATCACGTTATCTCGAGCGACGTTCCACGCTTTTTCAATACTGAAGAAAAGCTATGTGAGTCTCCCGCGTAGACTGGTCCATCATTTCCTCGCTAATTCCAAACGAAGGATTTCGATTTCATCAAAGTGCACTCTTTGCTTCACACTATTGCAAATCTACCACAACACGTTGTTGACCAAACTGCCGATGTCATCTCGAGCGGTTTTGTTGTTTGCACAGACGAGCCAAGTGCATTGCGAAACGAAATGATGAAATCTCCCGACTTTTGGTCAATTCTACGTCTCTTAGCCAAAACCCGGAAGTCTTCCTCATCGGTGTTTAGTATCCTCAAGAGCAGCGTCAGTGGAAGCCCTCCAGCTATCAGCGCGGACAACTATGAAGCTACAATAGGGCTTTTGGGTTACTTCGCGTCCGCCTCTGCAGATCTAGATGCATTGGCAACACCCTCAGACACACATCTACCGAATTCTGGCCCAAAACATAAGATGAAGGTGTAAGTCTCTACCAAACTAACTGCAAAAGGTCTCAGATATTCCATATAGCGTTTTCCTACTCACCTGAAATAGTGACGATGCGGCCGTAGGCAGAGGCTGTGAGGCAATCAATACATTACAAGGCATGACTTCACGTGTTCCTCAACTTATGCAGCAGTCTCGTTTAGAAAGTAACGAAGGTATTGTCTCTTATCAACATTTACGAGAAGAACACGTGACTAATGTTTCATAAGCCTGGTCAACCTACTGGCTCCCAATATTCAAGGTTTTGATGATGCAATGCACCAATCCGTGTAAAGAGATTCGACAGCTTGCTTTCTCTGCCATGCAGAGCTCGCTTCTATCTCCAGAGCTGACTCATGCAGGGGCTCAAGAATGGACGGCCATATTCAGTGGCGTGCTCTTCCCGTTGATACAAATGCTCCTGAGGCCAGAAGTCTTCTCCCTGGACAGGGATGGTATGGGCGAGATGCGCATACAAGCGGCATCATTGCTCTGTAAAGTCTTTCTGCAATACTTCGTACTATTGTCGCAATGGGAAGGGATGCTTGATCTTTGGGTCAGACTGATTGATATCATGGATCGCTTGATGAATAGTGGCCAAGGCGACACTCTGGTAAGTCACGTCGACCGATTTTCAAACGCTCGTACCCTGAATGACAATCGGAACAGGAGGAGGCTGTTCGGGAGAACTTAAAGAACGTGGTGTTGTTCATGATTAGGAGTGGCTGTCTTGTTTCACCAGCAACAAGTCCATCAAAGCAAACGCTCTGGGATGAAACGTGGAAGCGCGTCGACCGGTTCCTGCCAGATCTGCGACAAGACTTAGCATCTGAGAGCGCAGGTAACTTGCAGGGAGGGGAACGCTGCCACTCTGAGGATGAGCCTGCTGAAGTGGAGGGCAAGAGCAATGGTATATTTGCTGTCGACGATATCAACAGCGAAGAGAACTTATTTAGAGAGTAGGCATTGTGAATTTTTGTAAGGTCTGCTGGATGTAGTAGAGCGACTCTGATTTTGCCGTTTCGATCGCGTGATTGGTATAGTGAGGTACGATGACGACAACTGTTCGCACGAGAAGCATACCTACCTAGTACCTACATGAGTATTCACTATTCATACCACCTGTCCCACCACTATTGGCCGGTAGCTGGGTGTACGGCGCGAAGAAAAAAGGTCGAGCGAAAACGGAAACCGCATTCTCATGGATGATGGAACACATAGGTAGCAATCGCACACGATCTTGCTTTCAGCAAATCCCTCTCTTCAACAAACGAGGTTTTCGCCATTTTCGCCATCACGATGGAGCTCCAACGACCACTCAAGCTTGCGGCCAATGACGCTGAAGCTGAAGCTATGCCTGCTCAGCATCGTTCATAGAAGGAATGCCGCATACCAGACTTATCGCAGCGTAGCATAAAATATGGTGACGCCGTGGGCGAAGTTGCGAAGCTGTATTGTACATATTCCAGACCTTTTTCATGACCATTTCCACACCTTTTTCCTGTGAGCCCTAAGCTAGCCCTAAACTCGCTTAATGGCAACTTCTCGAGAGCCATGGATTGCTGGAACAGATCCGCAACGTATAACAATGTATGCATACACTGAGGGGGTGGCTACCATACGATAAGATTCATTCATTAACAGCTGTCTGTCTAGTAAGAGAAAGGGTGAGGTGCTCGTGCGGGGAACGTGGGCTTGCTCGCAATTACATCTCCCGGAATATCCGACGATATTCCGTGTTGCGCGATTCCAACAGCCATCGAGAGCCAATCATTTCGCCAAGCCTTTCATGACTAAGCACATCCAAATTTGAGAGTGTCAGGGACATCGGTACAAGCAGAGGGTCACTGCTAGGTTGAGCGGAGACTGAAGGTGGAGACCGAAGGAGGCCTCAGGCACAAACGCGATGGGAGCGAAGGTCCATAACACGATGGCCTCGCACATGTATGGTACAGTCAAACTTCGTTATAACGATCCTCGCCAGGACAATAAACTCGCTTAAACGATAGATCCGGGCGAAAATTTTGGGTTTGCCTAACAACTAACGATAATTTTCGCTACAGCGATACCGATACCTTTTGGGCTGTTATAGATTAGTCTATGACTAATCGTGGATAGATAAGCGGCAAGTCTGGGATGATTACTTGAGCCTCCCCCACTGGCGTTGGAGGTACTTAAACAGCTAGGAGGGCTTTCTTGTCCTTTCTCTTTCTTTCTTCCTTAGTTTTATTGATAACCATTTCCTCTCGCGCATACATCCAATATCCGTGACGAACCCTTACATCAAGACACATTTTCGCCCCATCAAGACGCATTTTAGGGGTTAGTTGGGGTTAAG
This sequence comes from Claviceps spartinae, assembly GCA_018360215.1. Taxonomy (NCBI): domain Eukaryota; kingdom Fungi; phylum Ascomycota; class Sordariomycetes; order Hypocreales; family Clavicipitaceae; genus Claviceps; species Claviceps spartinae. The sequence continues at coordinate 10,686 of SRPX01000618.1, forward strand.
TTAGGGTCAGTTAGGGGTTAGGTGTTAGCTAATGGAATTTGCAATGGGAATATTTGCATAAAAAAGAAGTATTGTGATCGGTAACTGTACCATCTAGGGGGCGGTTATATGTCTTCTTACCCTGGCAGTTGCTGTCTATCACAGCCCTCGTACTGCAACACCCTAAATGTATTGAAAAAGCCAAACCCTTCGTATAAGCCTGAATGGCGTTAAAGTTCCGATAAAAGCGAGGCCTTAACAGAAGCCCCTTTACCATTAGTCATCGCTCGTGCATCCGTTTCAATTACAATCTTCCTCATGAAGTCCTTCAATCCATCCTCTCCCCCCTCAATTTACTGTTCCTGCGAGATCTACTGCGTGTAGATAGTTAGAACACAAGAGCGCAACAACAAGCAAACACAACAAGATTACATCACCCGACGGTCGAGGTGATGAGGCGGTCGTGCCTTTTCGACGTTTTGGGGGGGGGGGGGGGGGGGGGGTGGGGTTCTTTCTTAATTTTGACTGCTGAACGGGACGGGATTACGATTTGAGATAATGCAATCAAACTTTGCAGCCAGCAGATCAGGTAAATGATGCTGAGACTAATCGTTTTATAATGCTTGAAGTTACAGCTGCGCTGAAGCAAGACCGTGATCAGTGATTTTAATATCCGGTGTCCACTTCAATTTCGTTGGCTTCTCCAAATCTCTCGTCAGGCACAATATGTGGGGTGTCTATTCAAGTCCATTCGTTATCCAATTGTGCCTCCAGTGGAACGTCGTCTTTTATTCAGCGTACCGAACATCCCGTGTTGGTGCTGTCTCTAGTACAGGAGTCCCTGAATGAAATGCTTCCTGTCGAGAAGCTGGTGTAAGAGTTCCTAAATTTTCGACTTGGGGACTTCGTGTCCGATCTTCTCTAAGGAAAGCTTGTCTCGAGCCATAGTCCGGACACATATTCTGGAATACATGAAGTTGCAGCGACTCGACAAACTCCATTGCAATTTGAAACGGTAGTATGGTACCAGTGCCATCACTGGACTGTAACGCCTTGAATTTGCGTGTCTCTTTCAAACATTTTCGCGCTGGAAGATATTTGGATTGTTGGCACCACGCTTCGGCAGCCAGGATACTCCATAACGCTGCTTTCCTCTTCCGACATCCCAAGCCCCAGCTACCTACGCCGAGTTTAGATGAATAGCAGAAAGAAAGTCGCTCCTTCAACAGAGCCTCACCGACTCGGCCCAATATTCGAACCTCGAGCAAGCGGAGAGCCCACCTGCCAGCTTCATCAACACCAGTACCACCACTTGCGCGCAACAGCTCCATCCCAATAAGCAAACAGCGGGCTGCTCCAAACGAGGCACCACAACGATTGTTGTAAGAGTAAAATGCCGAATCGAACATGTATTTAATGGTGTCAGCCCGGGTCTTGGAAGCAAGGTTTCGGCATACTAGCAACAAGCTGATGGCGGTCATTTCGCTAGCTGCAGCATGATATTTCCAGGCTTTTGACTCGCTGAAGTCGGATCTCAAGAGATCATAAGTCGAGTAGGCCAATTTCCAATCTCGTAACATAAACGCGTAGTCAGCCAGTTTTCGCATGATGGCCTCTGCAGTTTCAGCGCGGTAGTATCCGAGAGCTTCGAAGTTGTCCCTGGAGCCCGGACTGGTTCCGGACGAAGCACGGGCTCCGGTCCCAAACCCAGTCCATTTGCGTGATAAACTCATAAAACGACCCGTTATTCCCTTTCGACGAGACGCAACCTGATCATTCCAGACCGATATGTGGCGTTCCATAGTGGGAATGATGGATTGCGTCACCAATTCTCGAATAAACGTTCGTATCGCGATGGCATCAGATTCAAAGATGTTATGGGTCGGGCTTTGAAGGTCCTCGTCACTTTCACTTTCACTGAGTTTCGCTAGTTCTTCAGTTGCCGACATCCACGTACTGTCAGGAAGTGGCATGCTATCATCGTCTGTCTCCGCGCTCTTGCTACATCTGAGTCGGAGAAGATGGCAATGAAGGCCCAGATGGCGCTTCATTTGTTCGAACAAGCTCATCGATCTGGTAATGTCGTCGCTATCCTCATCATGAACCAACACATAGTATCTTAAGTAGTCACTGTCGACCCACGGTGGGACTCTTTTGTCTCCTTCAGTGCTGTCGGCGTATAATTTTCTCAGTTCCTCAATGGGAGTTTCGTTTTGGGAGCTAATGGCTATGACACAGGCAACAGGATGTGCAAATGTTTCGTGAGGGACTGCAGACGTGCCAGATAATATGCGTCTCAAGTACAGGGAATAGTATGGTGATGCCGTTTCGTGTTCTGGTTTGTCTATTGGAGCACCTGCAGCTGTAGACGATGTCTTATGAACAGACTGCTCGGCGAGAGCCAAATGCCTTTCCACTAGACTGTCTACTTCAGCAAGAACATCTGAATCCCTCTCTCCGCTTTGTCTGTTGCTGTTAGGCGTTTCACCTATGCTCATTTCTAGCTTGGAGAGAGATCTTGTATCGCTATAACCATCCAAGTATTGATCGAACCTTGTGAAACGGATTGAGAAGTCATCGAAACAGCGACTCGCACCGTTACTATCTTGTACGGTAACTTTGCCTTGACACGTCTCCCCAAAGGGCCGTAACAGCTCCCAGAGGCCTTGTTGGAATCCTTTCTTCAAAGCCAAGTCCTCTGTGGCCTTGGATGCATAGACAGACACATGGGGAACAAAGGACCGAAGAATTTGGTGCGAAAGATCTCTGGGATCCTCACCGAAGATGGTCGGTAGCCTCTGCATGGTGGAAGTTGAAGACGTAGATTCTGGGAAAAGCACTGCTGGCGACCCGTGGTGGGCTGGTGACGGTGGTGACATTAGACAAAACGGAGGTGTGTTGACGTTGCGGATGTATGCGATGAAGAAACTGAAGATATCGAACGCTTTAAGGACATAGCCTGCAAGTAAGATGGACGTGGGCTTCCGGCTGCGACTCGAGATAATAAGGCCTGCCCGGCTTCAATTGCAGGCACATTCCGTTTCGACTGCGTCAATAAAGCGATTCGCTATGTAGTTACGGGAAACTTTAACGTCCCCCCCCAAAGAACAATTCCACGTCGGGAGACTTTAATCATCCATCTGTAATTGTCCTTCCTCTCTTCCCAAAGGGGTTAGTGTATGCATCCCCCTGCTAGCGTACTTGGCTGGCTGTGCTTGAAAAACAAAAACACAGATTACGGCACCGAGACATCCTACCACTATGTACCTGTCTATCATCAGCTTCGCGACCTGGCTTTTGAAGCTATAGAAACGACCTCTTTTACTTCTGATTTCTCGACTTGAAAATGAGCTCCTCATCTACCTCATCATCGTCGTGCGCTCAGCTTGACGCGCCATACAGCTCAGCGCGGCTTGCCTCCCGGAACACGTCAGAGGATGAAGATTCCGACAGCTCGGTCAGTCGCCTGCTGCGCCAGAAGGCCAACGACAGTGA
>SRPX01000619.1:0-14159 GCA_018360215.1 Claviceps spartinae
GAACCTGGGATTAGCCCTGCACACCCTAGTATGCCCAAAACTGGGACGCAGCGGTGTAAAATATAACAACAACAACAACAACAACAACAACCTAGGTCAGATACATAGAGTCCCTTTGTACCTCCATGAGTCCGCAGGCTGGGGCTGCCAGTGATACATAAGAAGTTGTTCACGAGTTGAGAGTCCGGGTAAGTCGGTTCGCTACGTCTCGTCGGAGGATAAGATAAAAATACCTAAGCTAGTAAGCTTGAGGGGCTTAGGAGAGCAGCCTATTCTATGCTATCCCGATTCCCGCATGATTGTGCAACACCATGCACCATATCGACAAATCCCACGCCTTTGTTGCAACTTGCGTGACATTTATCCCACGTATGTACCTACATATTGACACTCTTTTGGATTTTGACAATGCAAATACCAATTTACGTCTGAACACATTTACGTCTGAACACATTTACGTCTGAACACATTTACGTTTGAACACATTTACGTTTGAACATTTACGTCTGAACAATGGCGACTTATTTCAACGAACTGACGTTTTCTCTAGGGTAGTGGATACTCTAGGTACTTCGGTGTCACAGAGCGCTAAAGCCAAAGCAAGAAGTGTGCGAGCACAAAATCACGTGACCAGTCACAAGGTCTTGCAGATTAATCATCTTTTGAACATCAGCGCTCGAATCGGCATCATCATACCAGCTTGCCTATCTGTCACCTTTGTCACCATCACGTTCTCGATAAACTCTTCAGTGTTCACCCACGTGCACGGCTTCGACATCACGACCGTCCCCTTATCACTCTGTTCAACAGCGCAAGTCTCTCGTGCAGCGGAGCTGATCAGATCAGAAACTTGTCGAACGCTTGAATCTACCCGACCATTCGTTGACGACGCGATCGGCGTATCGCAATATATTCCATAACTACCTGCTCCCTCCTTCCTCGAACACACATGGTCATTGCTGCGGATAGCCTACTCTAAAATCGACTGCACACCATGCCCGTCGACGTCGCTCTGAATACGCCTCTGGCAGAGGCGCTTAGCACCGCAATCCAGCCCAAGCTACTTGAGGTGGGATGGGGAACTGGCGCCGATGACTCCGCGCTCGCCGAGTATATCATCCTGATGCTGGCCAACGGGAAGACTCAAGATCAAATCGCCGCAGAACTATCAGGGGATCTGCTGGGGTTACCTGCCGACGATCCCAGCGTCCACAGCTTTTCAAGATGGCTTTTTGAGCAGATCGAATTACTTGACTCCAAGCTGAATGGCGGCCAGGTTGAGGGCGCTATTCCTGTTGAAGAGGTCTCTCAAGACCAGATGACAGGCGTAGAAATGGACACAGACGTGAATACGAATGACACATCGCAACTGAATGCGTAAGAATAAGTGCCTCCCCCGAGTTCACGACTCTCAAATCCAACATTGAACTGACACAAATGATACTAGCCCCACCGGACCAAAGTCAATGCGAAACGGCAACTTGAGAGGTGCTCGAGACAAACGAATGCTCGGTCACATGTCGAAAGCCATGGATCGATCGGCAGACGCTGCTCTGCACCGCGTGCGTGGCGGTGGTAACGAAAGAATCACCACACACGGCCGTAATCCCCCATCTGGACCAAGAAACGTGCAATCGCGCATGCAACGGACCAACCGTGCCGGGGTTCTACAAGCGGGACTTGCCGCCGGACCTCAAAGCGGCGCATGGATGATGACGGGTCAGCAACCAAACCAGATGGAACTCATGGCGATGCTTGAACAACAGAACCAGATGATGTACCAACTCTCACAGCAGTTGATGAATGGTACCAACAATAACAGTAACGGCCATAACAATAATCACAACGGCGGATTCGGAAATCAGCGTCGGGGGGGCAAGTCCCTGTTCGAACGAGTTCAAGATCCCAACAGGAGAAGGGGCTACCACAACGAACAAGGCAGCGCTGATGGCTTCAAGAAGGAGACCGTCGACATGGGTAATGGGGGAGAAGATGTCGACATGTCGGGCGAGAATCGCGAGCCCCCAAATCCCGAAGGAATAGTGTGCAAGTACAACCTACACTGCACCAACAGAGACTGCAAATTTGCACATCAATCGCCAGCTGCCCCTCCAGGAGCGTCAATCGACATTAGCGATATGTGTAGCTTCGGAGCTGCTTGTAAAAACAGGAAGTGCGTCGGCCGTCATCCTTCTCCGGCGACCAAGCTCGCACACCAGAGCGAGCAAGAGTGCAAGTTTTTCCCCAATTGCCAAAATCCAAGATGCCCGTTTAAGCACCCATCGATGCCTTTGTGCCGCAACGGCGCCGGCTGCACAACGGAAGACTGCAAGTTCACTCACGTCAAAACTCAGTGCAGGTTCAACCCGTGCTTGAATCCCACCTGCCGTTTTGCACATGAAGTGGGCCAACAAGGAGGGTTCAAGGATAAGGTCTGGACTGCCGATTCGGCCAAAGAGCATGTAAGCGAGAGGAAATTTGTGGATGAGACTGCGCCTGAAGAACTTGTCAAACCCGATGGAGATGCAATGGTTGATCACGCACAGGACACCGAGGTTATAGTGTAGCTGTTTCCGGCGGTTTATGTAACTTGAATCTCAAGTAAAAGCTTGACTCAGGGAAAAAGACGAGACATAGAAATAGCAGAACATAGCTGGTACAGCCAAAACTGTTTCAGTGCTCGCCAGCACTAGGTTTGATGATTGAAACTTTTGTCAGACGCAAGGGCCATGTTATTGATGATGGTTCTCAACTTAGTCGCGGTGGGAAGGCATGACATGGGGCATGGCAAGCGTTGAGTGTTATGGCTGAGGGAGACGGAAAAATCGCATCACTTCTTGCCTGCGCACACGGGTGCTTTTCATCTGGGAAAGTCAAAAGGGAGGGAAACGAGAGGGGAGGGCGGCAGATGAGTATGACAAGCGCAGGAGGACGGACGGAGGTTTAGAGGGAAAGGCAAGCATGGAGCGTTGTTCGCTAGGTAGCGGCAACCGAAGATGTAATAGACAGGAAACCAACTTAGAGCATCGAGTTTTCTGGCTGTTCGATCGCATACCCTACCGATATCCTCGTTGTTACCGCGTGCATGATGTTTGCTAATAATAAGTTCCAATGGTAGACAATGTACAAGTACCTATGGATGTATGTACCTGTAGGTACGGACTACGGAGTACCTGACGTGCATTTACTGTGTGCCACATTGGCCCACTTCAACTCTGCCACTCAACCTCCAACTTCCAAAACATTGAACGACCAGCCTGACATGATTAATCGAATGACCGAGTCTCAGATCGCATACGACACTGCATGCCAAATGCTAATGTCATGGCATATAATGCAATGAATCGCAGACCTGTAGAAGATGCCGCAATGGCCTTGATCTCGATGGCATCTGCCAGTCGGACCAGCTCCAGCTTCAATTGCAGTACCCGAGCTAGAATACGTCCAACCGATCTATCACGCCTCTTCACGACCGTTCATGCTTCGCCAGCTCTGTGTTATAGCAGGTCAAGAAAACAGCGTCAAAACTGCCAACCGTCAGCGACATCGGCCGACCAACGCAGACATGTTTCGCTCAACGTCAAGGGACATATTGCCGTCGTGGGAGGCGGTTTGACGGGCCTTACGACGACGTATTACTTGGCCAAACAGCTCCCGCCGACGGCAAAAATTACCCTCTATGAGGGTAGTGACCGGCTCGGGGGTTGGATCAAAACCGATCGCGTGCCAGTCAACGTTGGTGGCGTGAAGGGCACAGTCAGTTTCGAGAGAGGACCTCGGACATTGTCGTCGTTGCACACGAGTACCTGGCGATTTGATGATCTTGTCCTCTACGACATGGTATACGATGCTCATTCTTACCCGTTTTATTTACTCCTACCTCTGTCTTCCTTTCCAGTATTATTACAAAAAATCAACAGCAATTAACATGCTCCGTCACATTAGGCCCTGGATCTCGGACTTGAGCTCTTTACGCCTCGCGACCAGCCTCGCTATATCTACTATCCAGACCATATTGTCAAAATGCCCCCCAACGCAACCATAGCAGAATGCATTCGCGAGCCTCTCTTTCAGAAATCGTTCTTCGCAGCATTAGGATTCCTCTTGCGCCGTCTACGTTTTCAGCTGCGACGCAGTCTGAGTTCCTACGATCCTCCTCATAGGGACATGTCTATATCGCAGTGGCTATATGAGGTGACCGGGAGCGCCAGCGTGGCCGAAAACTTTGCATCGGCTATGACTCACGGCATATATGGAGGCAACATCGATTTTTTGAGCGCCTGGAGCGTTCTCGAACGCTTTTGCGTCATGTATTATGCGCCCAACTGTGGGGCAGACTCAAGAATCATGCCCCTGAGGGAGCGTGAGCTTTTGTCAGAGCTAGCGCACGATCCAGAGATTCGTCGATTGGCACTCAAAGCGCAGGGTACATTGTTGCACTTTGGAGGACATGGCCTAGAAAGCCTTCCCAAAGCGCTGGAAAATGCTTTAAGCAAAACGGCAAACGTGGAGATTAAGAAAGGACGACCGGTTACGAAAATCAGTTTCGACGCGACGAAGGAAAAGGTCAATATTACGACGGGGAGCTGGGGAAAACAGCAGCATAGGCCTGGCCAATCTACCAATACATCATCGTCATCGTCAGCCTCAACATGCTCATACGACCGCGTCATTTCCACTCTGACAAGCCAGGACCTAGCGCGCGTCACAGGCGATAAGCTTGACGTCCTGAAAGAAACACGATCAGTGTCCATCATGACGGTCAACTTGTGGTACCCCCAGAAAAATCTCAAGCCTCCCGGCTTCGGCTACCTCATTCCGCGTTCCGTCAGTCACGAACAGAACCCAGAGCGTGCTCTAGGCGTCTTCTACGACTCAGACGTCGGCGCCGCCGCCAGCCCCGATGAACCGCCCGGCACCAAGCTCTTCGTCCTCATGGGAGGCCACTACTATGACTCAGGCGCACCTCCGCCTACAGAGGCAGAGGCCATCGACCAGGCTAAGTCTCTTCTGGAGCGTCATCTCGGCATCCCTGCTGATACACCGTGCTTCGCGCTCTCGCGCTTTGCGAAGGAGTGTATTCCCCAGCACTTTGTTGGTCATGTTAAACGTATGAAGATCGCACACATACTACTCGCCCAGGAATTCAAGGGCAGACTCGCCGTGGCGGGTGGCTCGTACTCCAAGATTGGCGTCTTAGGCTCCGTCCGCGCAGGCTACGACATTGCTAGACAGACCGTCCGGCCCTCTGACGGTTGGACAACCACCGGCCTTGAGTATTCCTTTGACTGGCCAGGGCCTTTTGAGGAGGTGCCGGTTTCTGAGATATCGGTCCGGAATTTGTAAGGAAGAGGCTCCTGTAAAAAAGACAGAGAGAGTAGGAAGGCAAGGATGGGAATTGAGAGCCGGGATTCAGATAGGTGACAGGCGTTTAAGATAGGTAAAAGAATATAGAGATGTATCGCATTTTCCTTTCAAAAACATTTTCGTCAAGAATTACATCGAATCTGCCTAACTCATACAATATATATTGCGCCTACTGCATTATGATTTGATACAAACTTAGCGTGCAACGCTTTTCATTACCTACGCTCCAGCGTAAAACCCCAAACTCACGCGCTCGAAGGCCGCGACAAATAGCATCATAACGATGCATCCGCCTACCTAGACGGTCAACTCTTAATCCCCCCGGTGCATCAACGCAAACGTATTCTCATTTACTCCTCTTGAACTTCCATCCAAAAGGACATTGTAAAACCAAGGCGGCCACCCCCAGATACGGAAAGGACAAAAACGCACGGGCAATATAAGGATAAAGACGTATTCGATTCTGGGCTTCTGGACTTCTGGACCTGATGTGAATTGGTATAAGGCCAACTCCTGTGTGATATGCCCATGTATGTAGTCTTTGGTTTCCGTTAAATAATGTCATAATTCGTGGCAACGAGAACAATAGTGAGATAGAATTCGGAAACTGAAAAGGACAGAAGAAGGGGGTAAAAGGCAATCTGCAGGAGTAGACCAACACGAGTGACGTGAGTATAATAGGGCCATGCGCTGCTCGAACATAAAAGATATAGGTGGAAGGGTGTAAAGAGTAACGCATGAAGTCGATGGCTGTGCTTGCATTGTTTCTGGGGCTGTCCTTCTTCTTTCAATAGCCTTTAGGCTTTGATACTGATGCCAAAATAGTGCTCGTGTCAACGAGTAACAAAGAATGAAGGAAAGCTGGCTAGTCTAGGACGACAACTTCGTTGTCATCAGCCGGGGTGTCTGTTAAAAAGCTGCGAACGGCTTCATCAACGGCCAGTAACATGGCCACGACGCCGTTCTGAGGCCGACCCGCGGCACCTGTGGCTAGTCCGATCCAACCCTCGCCTTTGCTGTCCCAGACTCTCTTCAAAGTTTTTGATATATCATCTTGTGAATTCGCGTCGGTATCGGATCGCCACACGTGCCACCATGCTTCGCCACGACGAGACTTCATCTTCACGTCTACCGAAACAATCTTGAGGCTCTGGGTTTCTTGTATAGTGCCGATTGTGTAGGTGAGATTCATCCACACGGCTGTCTTCATAGAGAAATCAAAGTATCCTCGTCCGGCCACGATAAAAGGTACCCACAGACTCGCAATCTCGTCGATAGCCTGCAGCGCTGGCAGAGATGTAGGCAACCAGGACATGAGCCGGCTGATTCCATCATCACAGTTGACTAGCTGTCTCATAAGATCAAGCACTCGTAGATGGGGATTGCCCTTTTCAATTTCGATTTCGATGTCTTGCTTGGAAAGATCCAGGACCACACGCCAACGCTTGTCCGTCCTCAGTTCTTCTCCACGTGTCTGGTCTTCACCGTGGCTCTGTTCGACTTGCTGTTGCCGGCGACTCGTGTATTCACTGTAGTAAAAAGCTATTCGCCGCAACGTCACTGTATCCGTGATTATGAAGCCTCTGGCGCTGTCCATGGCTTCCAAGAACTTTACAAAACGATCAATGGCCATGATTCGAGACTTGAGCGTATCGAGCATCGGCATACCCACTGCCCGCTCTATGCGTAGGAGGAACTGGCCACGCCGTGAGTTATACGAAACATCGCCATCGGCTAGATTGGATAACAAAGCAGATCTGGCAGAAATCCTAGTTCTAATCACGGCTTCCGAGATACAAATGAGTTGAGTATCTTGCGAAGCGTCCTCGTTCTTGACGTCTTGCGAAGCGTCCTCGTTCTTGACGTCAACTGGCGCAAGACATTTGATGCCCTTGAAATTGATGTTGACGATATCATCTGCCCATGCTTTATTGACTCCAGACACCGTGTTCCCCGTCGCGTGTTGAATAAGCGACAAGTGTTCCAGATTTTCGCGGCTTCCGCTATCTTCTGATGCTGATGCATCTGACTCGAAGCCGTCTCTATTGAGTGTCATAGCGGGGAGGAATGCAGAGAGTGCAATTTCAATGGACGGCAGAAGCACTAGTGGTGAGGCTGATGAGGAAGTTTTGCTATTTGACCTGTTCTTAATTTTCTGTCGATGCAACTCCCTCAAGTCGATTGATCGCGTAATAAGGCCGGTCGTGAAGAATGCCAAGTCATTCCAAAAGGCATATGATAACTCGGGATAGCCGTTGAGGGGTATCTTCGTTCGAACCTGGGGCATTTGTTTGTCATTCTTCCTGTGCCGATTCCTGTATCAGTTGTTAGTATCTCTTCAGACAATCATCTCAATTGCTTGTGTCATGTTGTTCTTCCATAAGACTTAGACTTACGATTCAATCAGCCACCACTCATCGCCACTCAAGCTCAAGACAACCACCACGCACCAGCTGGCGTCCCAACCTTCCTTCTGCAACCAAATAACACGGCTCCAGTCTCGTATTTGCGTCAATGATCTCAGCTCCTCCGACGTCGTGGCCGCCTTTCGCACATTCCACCCCATCAGCGGGCCGCGGCGATGTACTTCGTCCTCCATAATGGCACAACGAACTTGCTCTAGACAGTTGACGCCATCCTCTGGAGAACAACTGCTATTATTGAGTTGATGTTCAGGTTGCATAGAGAATTTAGACTGCGGCTTAATCGCGAATACGCCCGTCTTCGGCTCAAGAAGTAATGATATTTTATCACTGCAGCCCACCTGTACTGTAAGCATTGACGATACGGGATCGTTCTTGCACGTTCGAAGAATCATTCCCGCTTCCTGCCTTTTGTATCGCGCTGCTGTCAAGAGCCTGCTGTGAACATCGCCGAGAATATGCTCGGTGTGCTGAGCGATGACATTGGCCAATAATGACTCTACCGACAGTTCGTGCACATCGAATCCAGTGATGTGGTCCTGGACAGCCTTGCCATCTCGATACCATTTGGCAACAAGTTGACTGGACGAGTTGACGTTGTATTTTCCGTTCAACATGCGATTGCTATTGACCGCAATAAGAACCCAGCTCTTCAGACCATTCGTGGCAGGTCTCGACGTCCAGTACTGAATGGCAAGAGCTCGATTGAGCGGCTCTACTTTCAAAGTTCCCGTCCACGAGGTTCGGCTCAACTGCAGGGCCTGCCGTCTAAGCTCCTGTATCTTTATGGTAAGAACGAACTCATGCAGGAACTTGTAACAAGCCCCCAAACCTTCCCTTCCCAAAGCATCATTGACGCCACCCTCGACGTAGGAACGTAAAAAATCGGAGAGCCTTGAGGGCGCAGGTTTGAAGGCAAATCTGAACTCGATGTACCAAAATTGTTTTTCAAAGTCTTCATCGGCAATGGTCAGATCCACTTCAAACTCCCCATCGACTTTGAACGTCACTCGACCCGATCTGATTTCGTAATCTCGAAATTGTGGAGGAATCTTATCATAATCATATAGATTGAGTCGTAACGAAAGGAGCGTATTTAATTCATCCGTCCATTTCAGTTGCTCCTCCGGTGTCAGGGCTGGCGGCTGGATGTAGTGAAGCTGCCAAAGAGTGATTAGTCACAACACGCAGTAGCAGAATATCAGGACAGCGAAAGACAGAACAGGACTAGAATCGTCAACATACATGAGGCATCCATGGTGCACTCCCAGTTCCCAATACCTGCAAGGCAGTCTTTAGGTCGGGGCTCGGTACTCGAGCATAGGCCAGATCTCTTTTGACATGAATGATGTTCTCAACCGCAGCTTCATAAGTCACTGCTTGTTGGTCGATGTGGAACTTCAGGTCGATGAGTTTGCTGACCTGATGCGATTGTCTACTCCACTCTGCGATGACCAACGCCTTCAACCACTTTCCGTGCCACTCTTGAGCAAACTGGAGGAGGGCTCCTTTTTTTCTTAAGCTTTCTGGCGATGCGTCGTCTGGCCCGCTGGAAGAGTACGACGAAGAAACGCCATTATTACCTGTGGCGGGCAGTGGCATTTTAGCCAGTTCCAAAATTTTGTCTTGGAGTGCATTGTGGGATACCTGAGCTAGGCGTGTAAAGAGTAGCGACAGTGGAACAAATCCTTGAGTTATGTGGACAATTTCGTCGGGAAGATCGTTCATCCTATTTCTTTGTGTTTCGGCCGTTGTTTCATTGATATCTGGGTCGTGTCTTCGTAGGCTCTCCTGAGCACCTGTGCTGGTATCATCGCTCGCTTCAGCTTGACCAGCCGATACTCCTCCTTTGACAGCACCGACACGCCGTGATTCCACGATTTCACCACTGTTGACACCATTCGTAGTAATATCCCTATCGTGATCGGCGCGCCTGTCGTTTGAGCCGCTTGGCTCCATAGTGACCACCCCGGGCATTAAGCCACCACCAGCGGCCCACCTTTTGAATCTTTGCCACGGCGGTTTACTTTGATAGTCTGTGACGGTTCACCGGAGAGCTATATCTCTTTCGTTCCGAGAAAATCTGCCTACAGCTGAAGTTTTCAGTCAACACGGTGTTCAGCGCCAGAGGCGCATGGTATCCGGAGGTCTTTTAGTCAAATCCGACCACGTCCAGAATGCGCGACAGCGCGTAGACTTCTTCAACGAGAGCTTTGAAAAGTGACGATGCTTCGCGAAAATTTGTCCGCTTCGGGAAATCTGGTTGGAAATAAAACGGCCCGTGGTTGCTTGCCGGATACCTAGTTGATACTAAAATGTGCTCTCGGAGGTGATCGAAGGGCGCCGAGGCAAGGAGCGACGTGGTGTGGGTAAGGCAGATGGGTGTCGGCGCGACTGTAACAGTCTTTTTAAAATTCGGAGGCTTCGAATAGATAGAGTTTAGTGAAGTCGTTGAAGTTTGCAGCTTAGTCGTGATGTTGATGCAAGGCGCGATTGCTGGGAATCTGATTGTAGTGTCCCCATTGCTGCTTCTCGCGTTGAGCGTTGGCCAGGTCATGTGACTGAGAGCACGTGGCATATTATGTAATCGAGGTCATCCGCCAACCCACGTCATCAGCATGACAGCATAGCATCTATGCATCTATGTACATCTACGGAGTAAAAGACTACAATGTTACAATGCATGTATGTACATACATGTGTTATTCACGTACATAAGGTACTGAAACTCTGACTGGATGGAACATGTTCAATTCCCCGCTGCGATACTTTTGAAACGGCCAGAATCATGGAATAAAAGTTGGAATAGAAGTAGATGGAGCAAGCAGGTACTGTCTGATGATTGATTTGAGATCAGAAGTACAGTCTGCCACCTTACCAAAGCCGTAAATATCTGGCTTTGACATGTAACGCTTCCACGATCCAGAGTGGAATGGATGGCTGCATTTTTCGGGACTTGCACAGCACGCTTTCCCCGCGAACCAAATACGCATCCGAATGCTTGCACTGCAGGCCCATTCAAAGCGCATTTCCGTGCTGTATTATCTCCGATCAACGTCAATATTTGATGAAGAGCCAAGTACAATGGGAAGCTTAGCAATGCCACTTATTCTGCATCTCATGAGCTCAGTCTCTAACACTCTTTAGAACTATTTTTGCCTTCTTTTCCATTCCACTTCTTCCGTTTTACATTGATTAAAAGTAAGGCGATCGGATTTAACTGAAGACTAGTCAATTTTTCGTAGCCAGATACATTTGAGACCAGAAGCGGCACAGAGGTGATGAGTATTCATGTCGGCAGCGACTTACAACTTGTTAGGAGAAGCCGCCGTTGTAGGCCACTGATATCCAGCAGCATCACTGAATTTGTATCCATAAGAAGCCGTGAAATCGTCAAGTACCGCCGGACCTCGCGAGCCTAAGTTCCAGCGTAAGTATGACGAGAGCACTATGGAATGAAACAAGGAAGCGAATCCGCTTACCGTATGGGTATTCCATAGGAATGATTTCTTTGTTGTCATCGAGATAGTGTAACAGGGGCGTGAAGATACGCCAACTGGCGTCAAGCTCATCATCACGGACGAAATTGGAGTGGTCGCCCTTGAGACAGTCAAGAACCAGTGACTCGTATGCTTCGGGGATCTTAAGGTCTGAGAATCTCCGTCGATAGGTAAGGTCAAGCTCTGTAACGACAGTCTGCATACTCAATCCCGGCAGCTTGGAGTTCATTTTGATGTACACACTCTCATTGGGCTGAATGCGCATGACGAGCTCGTTTCGAGGGATATCCTTGAAGATTCCTGAGGTGACATCCTTGAACTGGATTCGAATCTCAGTCTTTTGCTCATTGAGAGCCTTTCCTGCCTTCATGATGAAGGGAACACCGTCCCATCGTTCGTTCTTGATGTACGCGACCAAGGCGCAGAAGGTGGGGCATCTCGAGTCCTTGGGAACGGTGTCGTCCTCTTTGTATGATGGCTTACTGCCATCAATCGACTTGCCATACTGTCCAATAATGACATTCTTAGGCTCGATGGCGGGGATTGCGCGCAAGACACGAACTTTCTCATCACGGATGTCTTCGGAATCAAATGAGATTGGGCGCTCCATGGCGAGCAGCGTAAGAACCTGCAATAAGTGATTCTGCATGACATCGCGAATGATGCCGAACTCGTCAAAGTATCCACCACGACCCTCAGTACCAAATGGCTCCTTGAATGTAATCTGGACATTGTCTATGTGATGTCGGTTCCACGTGGCGCCGAGGAACGAATTACCGAATCTCAGAATGAGGATATTCTTGACCATCTCCTTGCCAAGGTAGTGGTCGATACGGAAGAGTTCCGCCTCGTTCCAGTCAGGTTCAAGAGATTTCTGCAGCTCGCGAGAGCTGGCCAGATCCTTGCCAAAGGGTTTCTCGACCTTGATAGATTATGTCAGGAAGGTCTGCCGACTGTAAATAAATGAGGGGAGAGGCTGTAATGTCGACTTACGATGACTCTTGCGATTCCCTTCTTAGGATAGCAGCACTTCTTGAGGTGCTGAGAAACAATAGTGAAGACACTAGGAGGGAGAGCCATGTAGAATAGCCGATGGGTCTCGGGGCGACCTTTCTCCAGTTCGTTCAAGTGCTTGTCTAGGTTCTCAAACGACTCGTCCTTGTCGTACTGGCCGGAAATATATGTGCAGAGACCCAAGAAGTTCTCGAGCTGCTGCTCAATCTCTTTTGTGGGAGTTTTGATGTATGACTTGATGCGCTTCAAATACTCCTCATGATCCATCTTGGTTCGAGCATAGCCCACAATTTTGACATCTTGGGGTAAGAATTGGTTTCGGAACTATTATATTGTCAGGACATTGAATCGGTGAACTACGGATCCGAGTTGGAGGCATGACCCTAGCCGCGTCAACAGCAATTACTCACCAATCCAAATAGCGCTGGGTACTATATGGAAGGATCTGTCAGCATAGAACATTAGATGACTGCGACAGAGTGCTTGAGCTAATACCGTCTTCTTCTTCGCCAGGTCGCCAGAAGCGCCCAGCACCACAATGGAGGTGTTCTCTTTCAGTTCCATGGTTTGCCTGGAATTGAATGACAGTATCAGTGTGTCTGCTCCCTGTATGTTCTCGAGAGAATTCGAAGGACGAGGCCAGTCATCAAAAGGCAGAGATGGCTCATAGATGACGATAGAGTCGTCTCAACCCCCACCTAAAACCGAGCTTCCCAGCATCTATGGTGGGGTAAGGCGATGATTAGGTGCTGTACATACGCGGGTTGATTATGGTCCATGATTGACTCTGCCGAATCGCTCTGGGCGATCAAGGTCGACTGCTTGACAAGGGGAGTTGGGGCAAATAAGTGAACGATGCGCGTTGAACAGGACGAGAGCTGGCGGAAAGAAAGTAGAGGGCTAAAAGCGAAGACGGTCGGTGTTGAGGATGACGGAAGATGATGGGTTGGGCGGCGGAGCTCTGCGAAGGCCGAATAAGCTGAAACGGAGTTAATAATGACCTCAGAACGGCGGGCGAGCCCCGCAACACTAACATGCTTTGGGCACCATGGCCCATTTTGGCCGGACTTTCCGATCATCACCAAGACTTCAACCTTCAGATCACTGCCAGGCCGCAAAGTCCGAACTAAGTTAGTGGTCCAAGTAGTTTCTCGTTGCATATTGACAAACGGCCAAAACCTCTTATTACTGTTTGACTTTATCAAGTAAATGCAGCAAACCTGCGTGCGATCTTCCCAGCGGCATTCGCTAATTCATACGAAAAGAGCGGCGAGCCACACTGGCTAATCACTCCTGAGTCCTTTGTGCTTTCAGTGTTCACCCATGGGCCATGCTGCATGCAAACCGCGACATTGTCGGCTAGGCTTCTCGAGGGCGATGGGCTTGATATATTGTATGGACGCTTACTTCCACCAGACGAGTGATACTCGCATAGCGACCAAGGAATCAATTCGGGACGTTGCCGGTTGTAAAACCAAGTTGAGTTTACACGATTCTCGACTTATCCGCTTCATTTAGGTAGATAGGACATTTCATGTTCCATTTCAGAAAGATACAAATAAAAGCTTTTGCAGCCATTGAGTTACCCATGCGCGTCGCTATCCGATACGTTGCGTCTAAGTTGTGTGCTGTTTCCACAAATTCCAAACGAAAATACTCATGAGTCAACACAATCACGTATAACATGCGTTGAGCGAAAGAACAAAGCCGAGGCGTCGTCACAACTTACAAGTCATCCCTGGTGTAGCGCTGTCACTCAATTATGCAACTCTCCCTTCTACACAATTTTCTTGACAAGAGTGCACGGACCAAGTCCGCCCGCTTTTGTCATGATTTGGCTGTAAAACCTACTGTA
>SRPX01000062.1:0-77685 GCA_018360215.1 Claviceps spartinae
ACAGCAGGTTATACAGCCAAATCATAACAGAAGTGGGCGGACGTGGTCCGTGCAC
Source organism: Claviceps spartinae (assembly GCA_018360215.1). Classification (NCBI taxonomy): domain Eukaryota; kingdom Fungi; phylum Ascomycota; class Sordariomycetes; order Hypocreales; family Clavicipitaceae; genus Claviceps; species Claviceps spartinae. The sequence goes on from SRPX01000062.1 coordinate 56, forward strand.
CGTTGCCGAGAAAATTGTGTAAAGGAGAGAGTTGTTCCATGGATTGCTCTTTGCATCTCTCACTGATGTAGGTTACCCTTGTTTGGGTCTGACAGGCGCCCGATCCTAAGCTTACGGCACAAAAAAATAAGACGCGATCACACTTTCGTCCCGAAGAAGGTGAGAGTTCGCGAATGCGATACACGCTTGTGTCGTCTAACTAGCCCGTTGGGACGAAAATAGAGCAAGGACCGTCGAGAACAGTTGTATATTTTGGTCGCACCGGAGCGTTTCACCCGCACCAAAACTAAGGCCCCTAGGGCATTCTACCTGTGTGGCCTGCGTTTCGATGTTGGAGCATTTAAGAGAGATGGTGTCTGCTGGACCATGGCGAGTTGGCCGTGGGAGCCTTCAGACGTGGTGCAGTAGGGCCACGATCGGTAATGAACGAGGAACACCAACACGTAGTCAAAAGTCTGGTTACTACAGAAGTCTACGTGGAGCAAGGAAAGGGGGGATGTGGGCCAAAACATGAACTTGCTCTCGTCGCCAACCCAAAACTTCACGCCCTCATGGACGTACCATGCCTCAGCATTCGTGATAAAGTTTTTCAATTTGAGTTTTTTTGGTGAAATGGCTCAAGTACATCATCTCAATCTTCTCTCGTTCTCGTTCTTCGTTCTCGGGTGCCATAGAAGAGAGGAGATGGACTCCGGTCCAGCTGAACAGCAGGTACTAAGTAGGCTTGAGCGAGTGATGCAGCGAAATATTTCAGTCACGCGGTATCGTCAGACTTTTTCGTCATGAGAAGCCATGGCTTGAAGAGACGGAACATTGAGTGCTTTGTGAACTCGCGGAGTGAAAGTTATCGTCCATTGCGGAAGGTGCGAGGCCAGGATGAGGAAGTATCGACCTGCTGAGCCGAGTTAGCGGGGTGAAGAGAACGGCTTCCTCAACATGCATTGCGAGGGATATGTCCGCTGGGAACGAACTGTGGAAGAAAAGACTCTTCCATATAGGCAGAAGTTGTGTACTCTGCTTTGCGAGGTTTGTCTGGCTTCCAGTGCTCGCCTACAACAGCCTTCCCCTTGTATGTTCGGATCCGTGTGCGGTCCAGTGACACTTTCCTGTGTGAATTCTTTGCTTCAATATGCCCTTCTTTCCATACGAAGCCGAGGTGGCCCGTGGGAGGATGTCATTAACCTCTCTTTAGCTCGACCTGGGGCAATCGGACTCGCATTCGGCTCAAGACTAAGCTTTTGGAAGGCTAAAATGGCGAGGGACTGTGGCCTGGCCATACGTGCTGCTAGAAAGTAATAGAATCTTTCTTGTCGCGGACTTCGGAGGATTCCGAGATGGTGGCTTGATCTAGCTTTTCATCTATGAAGGGAGTAGTCAGGAAGGGGACCGTCACCCGGGGACGAGGAGAATTTGGTTCTCGGAGTTCGATCATAAAAGACAGACCATTCCCGTGGCCTTTGGTTTGATTTTCCTCCATTCTGTAACTCCTGTGGTCTTTACTCAAAGTACTTTCGTTTTTGAACTTTGAAGCACTTGATCTTGCCACTCTTGTCATCGTCAGGGTTGATACCAACATCCACTACGACTGTTATTGATCACAGAATATTGTAAGTCACAGTGGCCATAACTACAACAATCCTCACTTGATCAAGACTACAATCAATGTTAACCATACAGTCATAGATCAAAACTATCATAGATCAAAGTGGTCATTCCGTCAAAGTTGTCTATTCACCTGAGTAGATTACAAACGATCGTAAGTCACACTGGCCATCTCTACAACTTCATGGCCGATTCTAACCACAACATCACAGACTACAACGATCATTGATCAAAAACATCACAACGTCAAATAATCGTAACTACCAGGCCGTCTAGGTCATAACGATCGTATGTCACAATGTTCATGAGTTATAGTGGTTGTCACTAATGGATAATATAGTCATCATGGCTGGCTTCGATCAGTATCAAGGCTCTGGAGGTTTCGCTCGTTTGGTTGCCAACATTGAAGGGCCAGACGGCTTTCCCGCCCAGGGCTACTATGTATACGCTCCGGGGACATATCTTGATCCGTCCCATCAGATGTTTTACCCGCATCTTTACTATCCTCTCCCGACTGCCTTCTATGCCGACGCAACTGCCACGCCGGCTGCAGTGCCAATGAGGATCCCTCACACTCTTATGAGTGCCGTCGAAAACTGGGTGCCACGCCACCTCAGTCTGGAAGCCTGCAGAGAAATCACTATGCATGGCATAGGACACCACCTATGGTCGTTGGAACTGCACAACTACGCCAACTCTCCTCAGCGATGGAGTGAGTTTCCGGATGCTGATCATGGAGATGCCGAGACTCTTGATCGCTATCAGACGGCTGGTGCGGATATCCATCATCTCCTCTCTGGCGACAGTCTCCTGAGGGTGCCGTGCAAGCGATGCGAGACCCTTTGCGATTTGGATCTTAAGATCGCTATTCAGAAGAGACTGCAGTACGCACTGCTTACGAACAGGGTGACAAAACTCGACGAAGACGTCTTTGGTGTGGAGGACAAGCTGAAGGATCCAGCCACCCGCGAGATCTTCAATGCTTATCGGGGTTTCCGGGTGCTTTGGCATCTTTTGTTACTGGCCTGCCATATCGATCCTCAGAGATTTGACCAGGATGGCCATGCGCACATCAACCAAACCCCTCTTTGGGGCGATCTGATGACCGATATGACCCTGCTCGGGAAGGGGTCCATTCTCGAGCAGCACATCAGCTTCGTCTATGGCATCAGCGCCCGTGGCGCAGACTATCTATACCGATGGCAGTCGGAGTGGCAGCGGGAAATTCTCTGGCTCGACACCTATGCTGGCGTGTTCCGACATCAAGTTTCTGAGCGTGCTCCGTTCCGGGATCATGCAGCTATCAATATCGGCTGCACGCTGGAGTTTCTGGTCGAGGCGGAACAGCAGCTCGATGGCTCGTATGAAAACCTGCGAGTCTACAAGGAGACAAAAATTCAGGTCCGAGCCTTGTTTCGCGAGTTGCACATCTCGTTGATGCACCATGCTATTGACTTGCCACTCATGTAATAGAAAAGTCAGCTATGGCGAGGTTTAGTGTGCGGCGTGAGCTGTTTGCTGGGTCATCGCCTTGTCTTGGTCGGGCTGGATAGGTCTTTTCTTTTGTTCATGTTTTGAAAATTAGCGTCCTGTATTTGGAAAAAGGTGTGTAGGAAAAGAGATTTGACGCTGTATAAATTTGAAGCTCGCGCTTTATATTGTCACGATGCTTTCTTTCTTCACACATATTGTACTTAGCGATTCCGACATTTTTTGGTTTTTGGAAATTGGAGTCTTGTATTTTGGCCTAAGGCACTGGGGGAAGGGATTTGACACTGTTTGTTGTACAATGCTTTCCTTTTTTTCTCGTGCAGAAGTTATCAAACTCGCTTTCTTCTCATTGTTGGTTTATGAATCATCGTTCATAACTTCATCTGTAGTGATGCGAAATGTTTGTCGATTATGGAAGCTTATATGCCCATTGGCATAGTGTCAAAGTGTTGCTGTATTCGGATGACCCCTTAAAATACGAAGAAATACATCGAGTTACTTAGAACTCGCGGTCATTGTCAGCCATACGTATAGTCATATGAGTTCCAGACATGGCCTGGTGTAGATGAACCAAGAGCGAGCCACTAGGCCTGGACAGCAATATCAACTGACATTAGCATTAGCAACGCCGTTAGTCCCATTGCGGGCGGTCGGAAACTTCTCCGTGAAATTTCAAACAAGATACTACTATCACGGCCAGTAGACTATATTCTTGGAAATGAGAGACAGTCATCAAAAGTATAAAGCGACTTGCGTCGAGGCTGAGCCTACCCGGCGTTGCTGGTCATGTATCCTGAGACACTAAAGAAGGTTAGAATAAATAATTCCTTGGTTGCAGGGAGTTCATAGGTATCTGCAAGTCCATGATGTCTGTTAGGAATATCCAGGCAACAGCTCTTGGACGACAACAGATATTTATTCCTGGTATCGTCCTGTCACTCGCGACTTTGCGGGTTATTCATGTGATTCTCGGCAGGAATGGAGAGCTCCGTTACAGATGGGGGATGTGCCTGCTTAATCAGTGTCCATCTCTCTCCGTCGGCAGCGAATTGAAGGATGATTTTGGCTCTGTTTGCACATCTCCTCACACAAGCACCGCAGAAATCTCAAGACTGAGGTTGGCCGCGGGGAATCGGGGTAATCGCGTGGTTGCGGGGAGCACCGAGGTTGCTGAGGCGGTTGCCGTGACAACCTGCATGCCCCGATTTGTTTGGCTGCTCAATCCACCAGCAACGGTCGCCCAGGTCGCCCAGGTCGCAACCGACCAGCTTATCTGTGCTTCCAGTAGAGCTACTCATCTGGTCGCTGCTTGAAAACGCTCTCATAGTCGCATCATTTTGAGCCCTTTCGTCGGTATCTGGGTTGTTCTCAACATCTCTTTCCTCCCCCTACAATGGCCACACGCACTCTTGAGTCGCGCCTAGAGCGCCTGACTGTTACAGACGAGAATGAAGCAAGTGAAGGCAGCAGTACCAAGTTATATACAAAGAGCAAGGTAAGCGACCTTTTCCGGACTTCATTGACTACAGAAAAGAATCTTGAGAAGCGACTGAAGATGAAAGAAGAAAGGCAAATTCATTAACCTGACACTCGGTAGACCCAGGGAAGCTCCCGCATGCAATTGTTAAAAGTCGCCTTGCAATCCCAGAGCCACAATGCAGTTGCCGCCGTGACGCTCCCTTCACAGGCCGCTCAGCGGAAACCTATTCACCCGACGTCTCCCACGCGGAAGCCAGTGCCGTCTTCGACATCAGCGCGAGGCTCCTCATCCAGCGATGCCGACGATATTCGTGACAGCAAGGGCGCACTGATCTACCAGCAGCCTTCGGTGCCCAAGAAATTCCATCTGGGCATGTTCGAAATCGGTCGCCCGCTAGGCAAGGGCAAATTTGGACGTGTGTACCTCGCACGAGAGCGCACGAGTGGCTTTGTCTGCGCGCTCAAGGTGCTGCACAAGCATGAGCTGCAAAAAGGCGGCGTGGAGAAACAGGTCCGTCGAGAGATTGAAATCCAGAGCAACCTCCGACACCCCAATGTCCTGCAAATGTTTGGTCACTTCCACGATAGTAAGCGTGTGTTTTTGATTCTAGAGTTTGCTGGCAAGGGCGAGCTGTACAAATACCTACGAGACGAGGGCCGCTTCCCGGAGTGGAAGGCCGCGCAGTACGTTGCTCAGATGGCGTCTGCCCTGCGCTATCTGCATCGGAAGCATGTCATCCACAGAGACATCAAGCCTGAGAACATCCTCGTCGGCATCCATGGCGAGCTCAAGATTTCAGATTTCGGATGGAGCGTGCATGCTCCTAATACTCGACGAAAGACCATGTGCGGCACCCTGGACTATCTGCCGCCCGAGATGATCAAGCCTGGAACTTCGGATAACTACTACAATGAAAAGATTGACTTGTGGAGCTTGGGCATCTTGATGTACGAGTTCCTCGTCGGCAGAGCCCCTTTTGAACCCGAAAACAGTGAAGATGAAGGAAGTCCCAGAGAGTGTTCGATTAAAACGCAGCGGAGGATAGTGAGGCTAGAAATGACGATCCCGTCTTTTGTGAGCCCAGAGGCACGCGATCTCATCAGAAAGGTTTGTTATCTCACTTCCGTTTCTTTCTCCAGTTTCGATTTTCAGTGTTCTTCTATTAAGGAGGAAGCTGTTTCTCTTTCCCTCTGTGCGAATGTCTTTCTTGAATCTCTTTTGCTAATCGCACACTATGTTTCCAACAGCTACTTGTTCTTAACCCCGAAAAGAGAATCTCTCTTGACCAGGTCCAGGTTCATCCTTGGATTCTGAAGTACTGCGTTAAGGAGAAGGCGGCTAGTAAAGCAAAAGAGTCTGCTATACCTGTCAAAGATAAATAGGCAAGGTCAGTGCAAAGTCAGAAGACCAAGAGGAAACAAAGTTACAGTTTGATCACATGTTGGAGCCGTCATGTCCTGGATATAATGAGGACTGGTTGGAGTTAGGGTGTTGTTAGATGACTGGTTTCTGCAACATCCTCATTGTTGTATTGCATCTTTTCATTGCTTACTTTTTTTTTTCAAGCCTATGCGCGAAAGTTGGAGTTTGGGTAGTGGCGTTAAGGCATCGTTAGCATTTGTGGTGTCAGTTTACATAGTTCATTATTTCCCTTCCGTGGCCATGACTCCTCAGTCCTCACTCGTGGATTGAGTAAATTATCCGTCATCGGCTTATAGTAACAGCACATAGCATGGGTATTTGTCAAAATCATGGGTATCATTAACTAAAAAAGGACATTTGCAAACAGTCTAAGATGTTATATGAACACCCGTACAGCCGCTCGCCATGATGCCATTTGATGGAGATGATGATGCACTAGTATACAGAACATGGCAAAACATGATGGTAGTTGAGAACAACCTCGATGCCGTGCCTTCCTCACCGGAATATCTCATCAAAGGGCCTGGTATCAGCGAAGCACGAATCCCAGACGCCGTCGACGGCTTTCGTGGCATGATCGCGGCCCTTGCACCAAGGTCGGCCCATGACAGACTGAACAGCTCTTCTTCGTACGCAGTCTTGAAATTGTTGCGTGACCGTCCACTGGCCGCGTGTGAATGCTTCTCTCCTCCAACGACACTCGCCGCTCAACATGGAGGCACGAATCTGTAAAGAGACCGACGAGTGAGCAAGATATTCGTCATTATTGGTGCTGATGTATTTTTCCTTCTTGTACCCTCTTCTGTCCCGTTGAAATCTGCCAATGAGTCACTTACCTCTGTGCATGCAGCGTGCTTCAAGTCCTTGTCTCCTGTCCAGTCCACTTTCCACCGCAGATGATCCCAGGCATGCATCATTTCGTGCGCCACGGTATCTTCCAAGTGGCCGCGGTCTCGCATCTCGTTGGCACAGATCAAGATGCCGTAGTTGGGGTCAAAACCACCGGCTTGACGGCTCACACTTCCATTTTCGTGGAGCCGCGAGGGACAACGGCGACAGAAGATGTTGGACTCATCGAGCTTGCCGTTGAGATCCTGGATTCTGTCGGAGAGAAAGCGAATTACAGGAGAATAGTTGAAGAGCCATTTCAGATTCTTTTCGCAGCGCTTACAGTCGGATTCCTCCTGTTGTTTGTCACGCCATTCTTGAAAGTGAAATTGGCCCTCCTTGGTCATTTGCCCAGATAGAATACCGAAGTAATGCATCCACCATTTTGTTTCCGGGTCGAAGCCCGTGCGTGCAGGGTCGTTGACAAGCTCTTTCGGGGGATTAAACAGCTTTGCTTTCGCATCTGCATTCGCATTTGCATTTGCATTTGCACTGATGTCGCTTGGCGCATTGGCTTTGGACGCCGACGGCGGGGCGCTCGAAGACGCCATCGCAACGTCTTCTGATGTGAACCCTCGAGAGTTTGGTTCTTCCTCCAATGGGCTCTCTCGGCCAATAGTTGTCTACTTCTTTCTCCTTCTCTTTTCCCTTCTGTAATTGCCTCGTCTACACACTTTGTGGCCGTCGAAGTTCAGGAATCGGTCGAGCGGACGTCGCAGGTTTCAAGGGTTGGCAAGAAGAAGATCGTCGTTGACTGGATACTTTCTGGACAGAATTGTGGATTGACCAAAAGCGACCTTTGACAGGAGGCGGGACGGATGATCGGCAGTTAGGTTCTGCTAGTCAGGATCGAGTTTCTGCAGGCTTCCGCTCTGGGAGACAAAGAGGAGCCCGAGACGGCTGGCAAAACGTCAGTGAGAGCAAAAACGAATGACAAGTTGATGCTATGGGGAAAGTGGTATGGAGTCGCGGTTCAGTGTTACAGATGGTCTGTGACTCTGTTCAATGTTGTCTCCCTTGTACTCCGAGGTACATATGTACACAGGTAGGTACTTGCGTTAATGGGCTTGGATGTACTCCGTATGCATGCATATTGTCATAACCACGCCAGCATCCACCTGGGATTCTAGGGTCCGGTCCACAACTGGCCAGTCAACGGTCGCCAAAATGAAAAGCTAGAAAGGGGCTGTGATAATTCTGCCACAACTGTGCCGCCTGCTACAAGACGCTGTGGGAACAGTGACGAAATGGTGCTTTGTTTTCGTCGATCCGCGCCGCAAGCTCGGCGGGGCTGGTCGGTAAGTGACCTCGTTCAAGAAGTATGTATGTACATACATGTAACTGTAGTGCCGCAGTATACCTCGACTAGCTGCTGCACTACTACCAAGTACCTTTGCACTACTCCGTACAGAGGGTAGTGAACCCTGCAACGTCAGAACTGGTGGTACATGCCGGTATGTACATATGTATGTACATACATACCCTAACGAGCGACCCACTGCTCGGTCGCCAGCCCGCTTTTGCGGGTCCGGCGTCGGCTCAGGATCTTGCCTCCAACCCAATGAGGTGACTCAGGCCTTTCTCAAACATTGATGAATGCCTCGTTCCATCCAAGGATGCAACGCCGCGCCAAGGGCAACCGCTTGAACGATGACGGACGAGGCATTTACGGCGTCTCCATGTGAGTTGAGTTGCCTGTTGAGAAGCCTGTGACGTGTAATGTACTTTTTGTACTTATGAGCCGCACCCCTCCAGTTCCTCGGCGGAGGGGGCCCTCGGGTTGAAAGCTGTGTTTCTCATTCTTCATCTTATCACAAAAGCATTCAGTGTCCATTCTTTTCAAATTGTCCAAAGGCTTTCATGGATCAGGCCTCGTTATTGTTTCATTTGCTAATACTGTACATGTACAATCAAAAGCCGCCGAGATGAAGCGCTCGCGAAGTCAGCAGACCATTGTTATCAAGCTGGGTAGGTGTGCCGTCTTGTGCCAAGCTTAGCAAGCCATTGCACCATTGGTAGCTTGTTTTCCAATGGCAAGCAATCGGGTGTATCGAGAGCTACCGTGGTCTGCTCTGATAAACTAATCACACATGCCTTTGCAGGGACGAGTTCTATCGTGGACGAGACAACTCACGAGCCTCTCTTACCTATTCTTACATTAATTGTGGACACGGCTTTCAAGCTGAGAAAGAATGGCCACAGAGTCGTCATTGTCTCCTCGGGAGCTATTGGTGTCGGTCTTCGAAGAATGGAGGTGGACAAGCGCCCCAAGCATCTCGCACAGCTCCAAGTACGTCCGCCCAATTTATATACTCATGTATCCGGTTGCCCACGTTCATACGCTTACATGATGACCCGGTCTAGGCCTTGGCCGCAATTGGACAATGCCGTCTCATGAGTCTCTGGGACAGTCTTTTTGGCCATCTGTCACAGCCAATTGCTCAAATTCTGTTGACCAGAAATGATATTGCAGATGTACGTCATTGAATAGAGGTACCCCCCGTCGCTGTTTTTGTGATGCCTTGTCATGGAAAGGCATTATAGTTGGGACCTTTTTTTTTTGTCTCGTTGCGGGAGCTGACTCCTTTTCTTCCAAACAGCGCACACGCTATTTGAATGCTCAAAACACCGTCAACCAACTCCTTGACATGGGTGTGATCCCGATTGTGAATGAGAACGACACCCTTGCTGTTTCTGAAATCAAATTCGGCGACAATGACACCCTCTCTGCCATCACCGCGGCCATGATACACGCCGATCTCTTGTTCTTGATGACAGATGTCGATTGTCTGTATGATAAGAATCCCCGGAGTAATCCTGATGCAAAGCCCATTGAAATTGTGGATGACTTCTCTGTTCTTGACGCAGATGGTAAGCTTTGAAACCTTGCCGGCATCTTTTTTTTCTTTGTTTCAGAATATTCCGAGACTAATAGGGTCGCACAATAGTCTCAAGTGCTGGCTCTTCATTGGGAACTGGTGGCATGAGCACCAAGATTGTCGCTGCCAAATTAGGCACATTGGCGGGCGTAACCACGATCATTACTCGGTCTTCCAACCCGGGAAATATCCTAGGAATCGTTCGCTACCTGCATGCCTTGAAGCGAGCCAACGGCAGCCCCTCATGCGCTTCTGACTCTGACGATCACAGCGTGCACAGTGGCAGTGAACCTCCATTGTCTCGTACCACGACGTCGCTGAACCTGGCGGATGCTTCCAACAACCACTTGGACGATGAACTTTCACCTCCACTCCACACGCGGTTCTTGCCGTCTAGTGATCCGATTCCAGATCGCTATTTCTGGCTGCTACACACTCCCGCCCCCCACGGTACCTTATTCATTGACGAAGGCTGCCACCGAGCCTTGCTGGACAAGGCCGGTCTGCTGCCTGTCGGAATCGTTGGCGTCGCGGGTAACTTCGCCCAACAGGAGGTGGTGCGTCTAGCTGTCGTGAATCGCCGTTCTACACCCACTGCCGACGGTCAGATGTGGGATGGCGAGCCTCTCGAGGTTGGCCGTGCGTTGGTCAACTATGCCTCTGCAGAGATTAGCAGAATCATGGGGCACCAGAGCACTGATATTCACGGTATCCTTGGTTATGCTGATAGTGAGTATGTCGCTCAGCGATCGCATATTGGGTTTTTCAGAAGCCACAGTCGACCTGTCACACCAATTAGCGACCTCCTATGATGTGATTCATTTGGCCTTTCCATTTAGCGACTACACGCAGGCCGTTGATGTTGAACGGCGTTAGGACGACAGAGATCTTGCTTGATACAGCGTAGATATCTTAAAGCAGTCTTTTGACATGGTATTGTGATTTATGTTTGAGCACGTATAAGATTGTTTCGTGGTCATGGATCAAATGGGTCTATGAATTGACAGTCGTAGATCCACCCAAGATCGATAATATTGTTCGCCATTCCAACATTCCTATTTTCGGACACTTTCTCCAACAACAGTCTTCTTCCAACTTCTCTTGCCCCGTCACGTGGAAGCTCATCTATCAATACCGCTGTAATGCAAAATTTGAAGAGTAGAAAAGTGTCGAACATGACCCAACCTAATCTTCGCCAAAGGAATAAGATCAGAAACAAAGAACCAAGTAACGCCGCAAATCACACCCAAGAAGATCGATATCTCTTCTCAGTTCGTAGCAAACAAATTGTCCTCATCCCGCAAGTATTCTCCACAATCGGCCTGTCTGAAGCATGTGATGCCAGTTGGGTCCAACCGCCGGGCCTCACCCGTGCTCCTCGCCGTAATGCCAAATCCCAGCGGGGTGTCATTCATGTTGTAAACAACCACACCCTGGTGCTCGGGACAGTCATCCGACCACCGCCCAACATGTGCTTTGACGACGTTGCCGCCGTAGAGAAAAGGCATCTCGCCGTTGGGACGCACCCAGATCTTCCATCTGGCATGCTCGGAAAGGATCTCGAGGGCGGTAATATGTAGACGGAATTTGCCAGTCTTTGTGAATTTGCCTGCAAACCCAGACACAAAAGGTTCAGCACGTCAGTAATCTTCGTCGCCAGTAATGCTGTGAGTCCGCCGCCCTTCTTCCGCTGTTGAAAGAAAAAGAAAAGAGAACAGAGGAAGGAGGAGACAGCGCAAAAGGGGTAGATAAGGAGGGCTTCGACAAATGTTCCGACAATAGACATACCAATGCAGGTTCCCAGAGAAAGAAGCTTCTCTCGGGCTATCGACGTAGCGAAGTTGGCAATAGATAGTCGGACATAGTACACTCTGTCCTTGTTCAAGCGGAAGCAGAATCGATCGCCGTCGTCGAGAGGGGCAATGAGATTCTTGAGCGAATTGCCGGTGTAGTTGGCGAGCTTGGTGAAGAGCACCTTTGTCTCTGGCTCTGTGAGGGGGCGCATGGTCCTTTATTCGCGCGGGCTGCGGAGGCGTAACACTTTTCTGAAGGCTCGTGCTGTTCTTGTTTCTTGTTTCTTTGATTGATTCTTAAGTCGGAGGAAAGGTCGAGAGTCTTCGTTGTAGGGAAATGTTATTTGGTGGCGCTGCGCTGCTTGCACTGAGGGTCGTTCTGATGGCCAGCAGCATATGATTGCGCCGCCAAGGAAAAAAAATGATTCCGCCAAGGCTTATCGCAAGTGGAAGGGGTTCGATAAGATCCGTGTTGCCAAGGGCGCGTACACATGCCTCTGATTGGCTGTGGTGTGAGACCGTGTGACTCCTCCTCCGGGACTCCCTTCAAAAGTTCAAAGTTGAACCACGTCAAAAATCACTGCCAGTGGACCGCCGTGCCCTGACGTTCATTGGACAGTCACGCATCGCAGCTTGTTTCCAGGCACTTCTAACCCCCGCCGTGCTTTGGACGGAGAAACCAAATGCGCCCGAAGTTATCATAATTCACGCACGCAGTGAAACGCCCCAATAGACGCAGCGTATGAAGCCAGTTCGACCTTGGGCCACGTCTGTTTTGTCCTGTACACTGTCTTGCGTCGCTCGCAGCCTTTCCCGTCCCGTGTTTTCCATCTGCCGGCGCAGCCTGTCGACATCTCGTGCTGTAAACACATTCCACGCTTACGAAGCCCCGAAGTTGTCGAAGAAGGCGAGAAAAGGGAAGAAGCCCGTCATGACGACGACAATAACCACCCTTAAGGGCCAGCCCCTCGATAAGGCCGTCCTCGATTCCGTTCTGAGGCGGCGCATGTTCTACACGCCCTCTTTCGAGATCTACGGTGGTGTTGGAGGTCTCTACGACTACGGGCCGCCTGGTTGCTCTCTGCAGGCCAACATTGTCGATCTGTGGCGCAAGCATTTCGTTCTTGAGGAGAATATGCTGGAGGTGGACTGCACGGTCTTGACACCCCATGAAGTTCTCAAGACGAGTGGCCACGTCGACAAGTTTGCCGACTGGATGTGCAAGGATCCCAAGAACGGTGAAATCATGCGAGCCGATCACTTCGTCGAGCAAATGCTCGAGACGCGACTTGACGCTGATAAGGTGGCCCGTGGCCTCAAGGTGGAAAAGAAGGATGACAAAAAGAAGAGGAAAGAGACCAAGATGCCGCCTATCATGCTAGAGGACTCGGTGGTCAAGGAGTACGAGGAGGTCCTTGCCAGAATCGACAACTACGACGGTTTCGAACTTGGCAAAATGATCAAGAAATACGATCTTAAGAACCCGGCCACTGGTGTTCTGCCTTCTGAACCCGTTCCCTTCAATCTCATGTTCCAGACAAAGATCGGACCCAGCACCAATCTTCCCGGTTATCTGCGTCCCGAGACCGCCCAAGGCCAATTCCTCAACTTTGCCAAACTCCTCGATTACAACCAGGGCAATATGCCCTTCGCGTCCGCCTCCATTGGCAAGTCCTACCGAAACGAAATCTCCCCCCGTGCTGGTCTTCTCCGAGTCCGAGAGTTCCTCATGGCTGAGATTGAGCACTTTGTCGACCCTCAGGCTGGCAAGAAACACGATCGTTTCCAGGAGGTGGCCCACGTGGAACTCGTGCTCTTGGATCGCGATACTCAGCTCTCTGGCCAGACCACCACACGAAAAGTTGCCATCGGTCAGGCTGTTCAGGAAGGTCTTGTTGACAACGAGACTCTCGGGTACTTCCTTGCGAGAATCCACCTCTTCTTGGAGAAGATCGGGATTGACCTCACCAAGATGCGTTTCCGCCAGCACATGGCCAACGAGATGGCTCATTACGCTTGTGATTGCTGGGATGCGGAGATGCTCACTAGCACTGGCTGGGTTGAGTGTGTTGGCTGTGCTGACCGCAGTGCCTACGATTTGTCCGTTCACGCCAAGAAGACTGGTGCGCCTCTCTTAGTCCGCGAGCGTCGGGAGGAGCCTCTTGTCATTGAGGAGTGGCAAATTGACCTCATAAGGAAGAATTTCGGTCCGCGTTTCAAAAAGGATGCCAAAGTGGTAGAAGCTGCCCTGATGGCTACCTCGCAGGAGGAGCGAGCGAGGATGGCCAAGCAGATACAGGAAACGGAGAAGGCCACTTTGGAGATTCCGGATATAGGCGACGGCACGGTCGAGTTTGACCTTGAATGCATCAACATTGAGTTCCGCAAACGCGTCGAGAACACGAGAGAATACACGCCCAATGTCATTGAGCCTTCGTTTGGCATTGGCCGTATCCTGTACTCGCTGATTGAGCACAACTTCTGGATGCGTGGCAGCGACGGTGGTGATGAAACCCGTGGTGTAAGTTTTTTCTGCTTTATTCCTTATGCTGGTGCAGTTGCGCATTATCCCAATACCTGATTGAGGGCAACTTTTAAAAGTCTGTCTGCTGTACATTTGCTACAAACCGCAACTAACAACATGATAGGTCTTGTCCTTCCCTCCTATAATAGCGCCTACCAAGGTTCTCATCGTACCTCTTTCATCCAACAGCCAATTCACACCTCACATCAAGAAGCTCTCGCAGCAGCTCCGCAACCTGGGCATCTCGAACCGCATTGACGACTCGTCAGCCAGTATCGGCAAGCGATACAGTCGAAACGATGAGCTTGGCACGCCTCTGGGCATCACGGTCGATTTCCAGACCCTGCAGGATGGCACTGTCACGTTGCGGGACCGTGATACCACGGACCAACTCCGTGCCGAGGCGTCCAAGATCCTGGATGCCATCAAGGCTATTGTGGATGGCTCCAAGAGCTGGGACACGGTGGCTTCCGAGCTGCCCAAGTTTGAGGGCCAGGAAGTTGAGATTGCCATCCGTTAAGAGGAGTCACTTATGGGACAAGGGTGGAGGGGAATATTTAGAAAATGGGTGGCAAAAAGCGGATACGTAATTTGGGGGGAAAAAGGGGTGGGGGTTGACATAGAACGGGGAATGGGAGTATGTACCTCATAACATACGCTCACACGCAGCTATGATCTACGGAGTATTGAACTCGGATAGACGACGAGGTGTGTATGGAAATGTGTTCTCTGTCGTTTTGGATGGTGATCCTAGAGTACAGAATACATGTTGTTTGACGCAAATATTTGTATCCGGTTGCTGTCGGTACTTGTCCTTACGTGGGTCTCCACCGCAAAGACCAAGTATACTCCGTAGGTAGCGAGCCTTGTCTATGCACGTGAAGCAGCATTGTAATTTGTGATGCAGTGACCCAACGCTGCATGGAAATGGAAATACACATGGGATCAGTCGTGGCAGAATGGTCCATGTCTTGATTGAGTCGGATGATGAATGATGATGATTGAGGATGGGATTTATTCTGCTTAGATTTACATACAGCGCTGCCCCATAGGCATGGCTGGCCTACAAAGTACATACAAGCTCGGACAATGGGACATACGCCGGACAAGCGCGGACGATGACAACTACAACCTACCTATTTATTCAAGCGTTTCGTACACGTTTCCTTATTTTGGTTCAGTCCCTGGCATGGAAGCTTATCGGCAAGTGAAACGGGCCACAGCAGAAGATGGCTTCTTTCTTCACTAGCGAGTAGAAGATGTGCCTGACGAGCTCTGCCTAACGAGAACAAAAGGCAGGGGATAAAGAGAAAAGAGCATGAGGTTGGCGTAGGTATAAATTACAGGTACATGTTGCTGTCCTGTAGGCTATGAGTCTGTGATGGATCAGCACCAGGGGTTTTCTGATGGTTTATAGTGGCTTGCCCCAGAATGGAAATGGCGTGAGTCGGGCCCGAGAACAAGAAGGGGGTTTTGGAGCTCGGGTTGCGGTTGGGTGCAGATGGATGGATTGGCATGCATGCGTATGTACGTACATACATATGATGGTTCGTGTACGGTGTAAACGGTAATCGTGCTGCTTGGTGCTCATGATGAAGATGATGTCAACGAGTGTTCCGTTCAGGACTTCGGGTTGTGAACTTGTGGCCAACTGCGAGCACTTTATGAAAGGAGTAAGGAGCACTGCGGCAACCCCAGCCATCGCCAAGCTTCTATGATGCTCTGCGCTCTGTTCTGTGCTCTGTGACTCTGTCCGGGGCAGAGCGGGGCGCGAATATGCCCAAGGCCAAGGCCAAGTTCAAGGGCGACTTTCTTCTGTCTTTGGTGCCTCACTGATCAACGCCATGTGATGTCAGGCACAATCGCATCATAAACGTGGACTCGGTATTTGGCCTGTAATCGAGAAACGTGGGAGATCAAAAGTGAAGCGAAACCCGTGGACACCGGCGCAAGAGTCGGAATCGCCACAGGCGGCTTCCTCCGCGAATGGCCGTTGAGACATGTGGAAACTTGACAGCTACCTCTCCGTACATACGGAGTATACTCCATAGGTATCTGCGCGACTGTCGCGGACGCGCCGCTGGCGGGCTGGCGCTTCTTGCGCGTAAGGCCCGCCGAGTGCCGCTGGCCGATGCCACGAGATGTGAAGAGCTGTGACGAGCTGTGACGAGCTGTGACGGACTGCGACATGCTTGTAAAGTGTAATGTGACTGACGATGTCCGGGAGATAAATGGCTTTCTTAGTTGGCATGAAGGCGATGCCCGTGCCCGTCAGTGCCTTGTCAGTGCCCGCCAGGTGCTGGCCGTAGGAGAAGCTGAAGGCTCATTGTCGCCCCCTTCCCCGTTCTCGGTTAGCCCCTCCACAGCAGACCTCCATCCTTCCTCCCGCCTCCTCATTCGACTTGTTCGTAACCTGTTCGCAGCAACGTCTTCCCATCGTTTGTTAAACGGTTTTCCGAAGGCGCCTTGTTCACCCCGTACTGTTGTTCACTTGCAAGTTGCCCATCTCCTGCTTTTGCTGCTCATGAAAGCGTGCTCTAGTTGCTCTGGTTGGACTTGTCGTACGGCGTCTTCGGTTCTTTGATCGACAAATCGAACCTGCCTTGCCTCGCCTCCTCTCGCCTCCATCCGTTTGGGCGACTTATACCCTGACTGCCAATTTGGCCGCTGCTCCTTCGCAACCAGACATAGGTAGAAACCCCCAAGGTTTATGCGCCGACGCATTTCCCTTACCTTTAACTCCATCGCATCGTCAAGGCCCGCCAGTCGTCGACAGACTGGACTCGCTCGAGGTCATACATAGTACTCCTATCTTCTCTACTTCCTTTCCTATCTTCGGCCGGCTCCCGAGTTCGTCTCGAACCACCCAGTACGAGGAATCATCCCGGGAAAGGTTGGCAGCCTGAGTCGCTCGATAACAACGTCACGGCACGCACCTCCAGCAAGTCGATTTAGCTGTCCAATTGGCCAAACCTGCAACATCGGGTGTTCCAGATCCAAGTTTCCAAATATCACTCGCATTCAATATGGCGCAAAACGGGTATGTCCAAAGCAGTTCTTGTTCTCCCGTCAAACGTGGGAGTTATTCCAGTCACCTGATCGCATCGCGGCCTGTCAATCACGTTGTCGAGGGGAGCGACCCCTGATGTCGCTGCGCTCATTCCATTATGACATCTGCTTCACACGCGGCTGATTACTATGTGAGACATGGAGCAATCGAGACTGACATATTTCCAGCGCCTATTCCGCTGGCCAGTTCATGAACCCTGGTCCGGCCCCCAAACCCCCCTCGGATAGACCGCGACTACACTTGACACCAAGTGCCAATCTACCTGGCAATATGGCCAATATGGCAATCTCCCCCCTTCGAAGTACCGCCACATCTACATATACAGGCTCTACAATTTCTCTACCGATCGCCCGCCAGCAGACTAACAACATGGATGGCATGGGTGGCGTTGCGGTCAAGAAAGAGGGTTGGGCATCGGTCAAGGAGAGCAAGAACTTTATTCAGCCCTGGAAACAGAAGTATCTAATTCTTCGAAAAGAATCTCTGGACTTTCACAAGGCTGAAGGTGGTAAAGTGTCATACACTCTTTACTTGAGAGACGTCGTCAATGTCGGCAGAGTCGAAGCCGCCGGTACAATATTCGAAATTAAAAGAAAGCCCGACGGCTCGTCCAACAGCCCTGGAGACGACGACGGTCAAACCAAGACACTCCAAATCAAAGTGAAGAGTGAGGACGACCTCTATGAATGGATCGACTTCATCTACGGTGCTTGTCCAGGCATGGGAGGCGTGAGCAATCCAACAAACTTTTCCCATGCTGTACACGTAGGGTTCGATGCCCAGACTGGCGAGTTCGTAGGCTTGCCACCCGAGTGGTCAAAGCTGCTCAACTCGTCCGCAATCACCAAAGAGGACTATGAGCGTAATCCTCAGGCTGTCTTCGAGGTCCTGGACTTCTACACGGACCTTGCCAAGAGAGCCGAGAATCCAGGTCAATTCTCCAGCATGACCCCAACACCCCAAGGAGCTATGCAGCACAAGCAGCTAGGTGGTGGGAACTCGATCGCTCCTCCTCGCCCAGCTCCTCCGCCACCTAATCAGCGCAGCTACAACACCACACCGCCTAAGTCGAGCGGCGGCGCACCGCGACAGCCTTCTGCAGGAGACCAGCAGCAGCGTCAGCAGCCCCAGCAGCGGCAGCAGATGCAAAATTCGTCGAATACCTATGCGACGCAAGATGCTGCCAGAGAAGAGCAGCGAAGAAAGCAGATGGAAGGGCACCGACAGCGTGAAGCAGAAGAAAGAGAACGAAGAGAGCTGGAGGCATATAACGCTTCTCTGCCTAAGAACAAGATACCCATGGCACAGCAAGAGATTGGTGGCTACGGAGGCAGCCCCGGATCTAGTGATCGCTACAATCCCTCGAGAGCTGCGCCATCTGCACCTAAACCATCTGGCAGTCCGGCTAATGGTTTGCGCGCCCAGAGAGCAGCGCCCGCTGCACCGTCATCGAACGGTGCATCTCG
The DNA here is from genome assembly GCA_018360215.1 of Claviceps spartinae. NCBI lineage: Eukaryota > Fungi > Ascomycota > Sordariomycetes > Hypocreales > Clavicipitaceae > Claviceps > Claviceps spartinae. The sequence goes on from SRPX01000062.1 coordinate 18,671, forward strand.
TCAACCGCCAGGATCCCAAGCATCTTCCAACGGGTATCGAGATCCTGCCAGCCAGGGACCGCGAATGCCTCGCCATGATGGCTCGCCAGCATCGAGAACTCCCAATGGGTCGCAGACTTCGCAACCGAGACAACCGCAAGCCGCACAGGGTGTATCTCGTCTTCCGGCGCCTGTCAAGCCTCTCAACGTGGCTCCCAAACCCAGTCAAGCTCATCAACAAGCAGATAGCGTTAAGGCTGCCGAAGCTGCTCTCACTGCGAAGCCAGCACCATCAGAGCGCAAGCAAGATGTGCGCATGTCCACAATGTCGGAAAACGAAGTCATGGCCAAACTCAAGGAGGCTGTGTCCAAAGACGATCCAAACTTGTCCTATTCCAAGCAGAAGAAGATTGGACAAGGTGCTTCTGGCTCTGTTTACGTTGCCAAGATCAAGGAGACCGCGCAAGGCATTGCGCGCGACATTCTTCGACAGCAAGGCCCACGAGCACAGGTGGCTATCAAGCAAATGGACCTTGCCCACCAGCCAAGGAAGGAGCTGATTGTGAACGAGATTATGGTCATGAAGGATAGCAAGCACAGAAATATTGTGAACTTTGTGGACGCGTTTTTGAAAAATAACAACCAGGAGCTGTGGGTTGTGATGGAATTCATGGAGGGTGGTCCACTTACCGATGTCATTGACAACAACCCGTCTATTTCTGAAGAGCAGATCTCGACTATCTGTAACGAGGTGCGTCGACTCTATGCATTGATTTTTTGTTTGTTTTTTGGTCAAAAAAAAAAAACCAACTGGACCAGCTAACGTTTTTTTTTTTAACCTAGACTTGCCGGGGATTGCACCATCTCCATGCTCAGAGCATTATTCACCGAGACATCAAGAGTGACAATGTGCTCCTCGATGCCCGAGGAAATGTCAAAATTAGTCAGTACATCCTATTGCTACTAGTCGTCGTGCTCACAACACTAACATTTCCCAGCCGACTTTGGTTTCTGCGCCAAGCTTACTGACGCCAAATCGAAACGAGCCACGATGGTGGGCACGCCGTACTGGATGGCCCCAGAAGTTGTCAAGCAGAAGGAGTACGGCCCCAAAGTCGATGTGTGGTCACTGGGCATCATGGCTATTGAAATGATTGAGTCGGAGCCACCGTACCTCAACGAAGAGCCACTCAAGGCGCTCTACCTGATTGCTACCAACGGAACTCCTCGACTGAAGAAACCGGAGAGGCTGAGCAAGGAGCTCAAGGCCTTCCTATCCGTGTGTCTTTGCGTCGACGTGAAGAGTCGTGCCTCGGCTGATGAATTGCTCGCACATGACTTTTTGAAGCACGGCTGCCCTCTTGGTAGCTTGGCTGAGCTATTGGCATTCAAGAAGCACGCCAAGTAGGCCAGCCAGCACAAGGCTGAAAATGTTTTGGTTGCGAACAGACATGACTTAATGTAAAACGCTTCGACATGTGCACGAGATAAGTCACGACCGATCTGGAAAGGCACGTTGTTGAGCGAGCAGGTAGAACGACGTTGAGCATTGGTCATTTCTTCTTCTTCTTTTTTTTTTGGCAGTCTTCGGTTCTTTCATCTAGCCGTGTCTCGTCTTCTTGGACGCGACACATTCCGGCGTTTGGGATCAGGAAATCAAAGACGCGTGCGTTTAACACTCCTTGAGCAAGCGGTTTTTCGAATGAGTTTGGTGCTTTCAAGGTTGGTCCTTTCCAAAAGGACGCATGATTGCCTCACAAGTGTCATGCATTGCAAATTCAGGATGCCGTGATATTTTGGGTTGGGACCTGTGTGGAATAGCCACAATTTCACCCCTCTCCATGAGGAATTTATGCTTTGGGGAAGGAGGATAGGGGCATCGGGGAGTATGTAGGTATATGTAGTGGTGATTGTGAAGATCTAAGAACCGCGAGGAGATTGCCATGACTACACAGGTAGCTAGCCCTTTGGCAGTATTGTTGGGGCCTTCTCACGAGAAACATAGCTGTGTGTGAAACGGCACAATGCATACTTCAGTGTCTTGGTTTTCCTTTGCATTGAATGGTTGGCAGTGGTGAATGCCTGTCGGTCCGCGAAAAGGAGGGGGCGTTTCAGAATTTTGGGGAATGAAGTGTGTGGCGGCTTCTAGCTTCGTGGATGGAACGACGAGGCTGTGCACGGAGCCAGGTTGTTGCAGGGGTTGTATAAATATGTACGTACATATGTATGTACAGACAGACAAGACAAGACAAGACAAGACAAGTACTCCGTATGTACGCAGTTATAATTTCTTAAATAATTAGAGCATCCAGGGAGGAAATGGGCAAAGAAATGGTGCTGCAAACTTCAAAGGATTGCAATGCGATGTGAAAGAGTTCAGTCAAACAATACGCGTCGTGGTACATACATATCCTCGAGTATTACTATTATGTACGCATATTCGTACAATATTGATTGCCCACCTTAAATCACATTGTCCAGGGCCTCGCGATGTTAGTCATTGTATCCGGCCGGGACAAGCGGAATCCATCATGAACGGGATCGTGGATATGTACTTTGCGCTGCGCAATATCAACGTGGGCAAAAGAGCGGTTTTGATGCGGGACTTTCGCCGTGATGGTGGCGTGCGAGGCATCCCTCGTGAGACGACGACTGAAATGTGAGTGAAGTGAAGTGAAGGCGCAAGGAGGGCAAAAAGTGAGATATTTTTGTATGTCTTGAATTTTTTCTTTCTGAAAGAAATGTGAGATCGTACATACTGAGGTTGGCGGACTTTTCTACGGAGTACTGTAGTCTATGTCACTCATCGCGATTCACAAGCTTTTAACTCCGTATGTGCATACATACCTACATACCTACATATGTACGTAAACGGTTTCTCCTCCGGCTCTGGCGGAGTTCCCGTTTCATGCACTGGGAATGGCAGCAGCAGTCTCGGCCTGTCAGTGGTTGACCACTTCTGGCTGGGTCGCAGATTTGAGGTGGCTGGGCTTCTCGATAATGATTGCCTCGATTGGGAGTCCGGTACATGCACACTCCATGTTACCGCGCATGGTACGGAGTACCGGTATGTAATTCATGTTGTACGTGCATGTTTACCGGGTTGGCGCTTCCCACCTCCACAGAGTTGCTTAGAAGTTATGCTGGTACGGAGGAGGGAAGGCAATCGATGGGTGCCAATAGCAGGTATCCCGTTGCCAACTCGTGACCACGCTGGAGCCGTTCTTGGAGATCCGGAGGGTTAGGGGAGGTATTATGTGAGGTATCATGTTTGGCATTCATTGGTAGAGAGAGAGAGACGGAAGAATGGCAGAAGGTAAGACAATGGACAACTGTAGATTGTCGGCGGTCGCTCTAATAAGCTGACAGCTGCGTTGTGAACTTGTGATACATGCTGCATGCTGTACATACGGAGTACTCCGTACATAACATGTCGACGATCGTAGACTCTGGCAGGGCTCCCTGAGCCGTCCCCGCGTCGATCAACCGGCGGATCAAGTCGGGTTATCGGCCACAAAGTCGTCCTGGGTGCTCGGGCTCTGTAGCCTTGAACAATGCAGACATATCCGGGTCAAAGTTACGATCCAGGAATGGGACGCGTCGCCTGCAGGCTGCAATGTGCATCTGCGCGGTTGGCCCCAGACGCCCCAGGCGCCCCGGGCCAAAGCTCCGTCCATGACTCCATGCAAAGCTCTCGTCTGGACTGATTGACTCACCCGAACCCCCCATGATCCATCATTCGCAGCCGACCCATCCATCCCCGCCCGCCTCCGCCTTGTCGTCCTGGGTTGTCCTGTCCTGGTTGGGTTCTGTCTGAGCCAGTGAGCCCATCGTCAGCGATGTACGTACTCCGTATAGAACGGCGAAAACCAGTGCCGGGTCAAAAACACGCACCAAGGTCCAAGGCGTACTCCGTAAGGCAACGCATGGCATGGAATTGCCAAGTTGAGCGGCGTGGCGGCGCCTTGGAGACTGTGGTGAGGCGGCTACCAGGCACAGCCCAGCAAACCAGGCAAACCTTGGCGCGCAAGTGCCACCTGTGTATCCCCTGGACTGGCAGCACTTGGAGGCTGTTGGAGCCCTGTCTCCTCTTTGTACCCACCTCGAGCCCCATCTGACCTATCAGTTGCTCTCGTTCCTGCTTGCGTGCATCTCCACACTCCGTCCCGTCGTCGAAAGGTTGTCCCCTCCCCTCTGCCTCCCGAAGTCTACCCCAATCATCATCACCAGCGACCTCTTTTTTCTTTTCCTTCTTCTTCCTCCCCCTCGCTTCTTCTGTTGGCCAAACTCCTCTTTCGACTCCCGTCCCCATTCTTCTCCCTCCTGCCTTTCCTCCTCTCTCCATCTATCCCGATGAGGCCTGTATATTGATTGATTTTTTCTTCAACTCTACTTTTGCCTCGTGTCCTCCAGACGCCTTTTCGACGAGACCGACGAGATCACTGTTTCAGACGGACCGTTACTTGCTCGTGTCGCTACAGCTGACTGCCCCAGCACTCACGCTCTGGAACGTCTTTCTGACAGCATAGCCTAATTCGTGGCAAGAATCTATCACTAAGACACTATCGTCTCTTGTACAGAGGCACGAACGCTTTAGTTGTCTGCTCCGTCCGTTTGCGCGTTCCTTGCGCGTTCGACGTCCCGATCCATCGATTTAGTCGTCCCTCTTCGTCCTCTTCATCAGCGAAATTCGGCTGTCCTTCTCGGCTCCTCTGGTTCTCACAGTATACCTTTGTAATACCTGGCTGCCGAACTTCCCAGCTGGTTTTTATATTCAACTTCTTGTGCGCCTTTCTGTTCTCTCCGGGTCGCCTTTGTCCGGGTTGTCCTCGGCCATTTAGGTGCATAATTGGCCCTAGAAGTTCTCAAAGTTCCTCAAATATCCCTTACCGGCTTCGAAACATCCTCACCCGATACGACATATCTGCGGAAACAAGCTCGCCATATCTTATTCCCGTCGTCCAACGCGTTTCGTCACACATCCATCGAATCGAAAAAATCAAGCTAAACCAGAATCTATAATCATCCATATCTTTGCCTCAAGGCTTCCTACTGTACCTCAGTGTCATGAGATCAGTCGGGTAATTGATAATGTCAATGTCCAGATCAGATCATATGGCGCCGGGATTTGCGTCCCAATCTTTTGCTTCTCAGGCTGGTCGGTCCCAGTCACCGGGCAACAATAATTCGCCAGCCGATCCATCAGTTTCAAATAGCCGGTCTCCCTTCGGTATTCCAGGCAGCATAATGGCGAGCAGCACGCGGTCAGGGGCAGGTTCTCCATCGCACGAAATGGCTGGCTCCAGTAGACTTTTCTCCAAACGGTTCGTCTGCACCCCCGCTTTCAAACCGCGTCTTTCCATTTTACTAATCGTCTTCTTCGATGTGAAACAGAGCTCGCGAAATACAAGCTCAAGAGGGTATTTCTAGCATACCCCTTAATCCTTGGGGAGGCCCTCCCACAAGCGGAAACTCGACGCCTCTGCGAGAGAATATTCCGGAATCCCCGACGACGGACGGCTTTCCTGGCTTTGTCCCGCTTTCTGTATCTGACGGTATACCGCAAACTCGAAGAGCTCGTGCTGGTACAGTTCCATCTAGGTTACCTGGAGGGCCCGTAAACAGCCTCGTCAATCTGCACCATCTTGCTGCCGCCAAGTCTGCTCGCCCAACTCCGTCGCAGAGCCCCTTTGGCAAATCGCCATCGCCGACTATCGACCAGATTGACAACGCGCCTGCTGGTGGTTCTGCTCTTTTATCACGTCTCCGTGCGGGGTCCATGCCGCAGCGCAGCCCCTTCAACAACGCCAACCCGATGCCCAGTTCCAGTTCGCCCTTTGGCCCCTCCATCTTCAGCAGCTGGAATCCAGCCGGCGTCGGCCGTGAGCGCGGCTCAACGTTGGCCAGTATTGCGAGCGTCGGTTCTAACGGGCCCAGCTCACCTTCGCAATCTCAGTTTTCCAAAGAGGGTGCTGGAGATTCGGACGTGCACATGCGCACATTGGACTATCTTGGATTAGCCGAGTCCACCCCTCAGCCTTCTCGAGCACAGCTGGCAACTCCTTATTACGATTACAGTAACCAGGCCAGCCGATTCCGTTCATACTCGGTCAACAACAAAGACAGATACGAAGACGAATACGATACTCCGGCCACTGGTAACATGCCCATCGAGAGTCAATATGATGCGCTCAAAGATCAGCTGGCAGCCACGAACGCGGCCATCCACAATCACAATCTGGCCGTGCAGGCTTTCATCAACAATACTCGTCCCCGTGCTCGCACAACGGCAGGCGTTCTCGAAACGATGCGAACTCTCAATGCTGCCGGTAATCCCAAACCGATGACCCCCGCTGAAATTCGGTTACAAGATGAGAAGGATTACGATGAGCTGCCGCAAGCACTGAGCGGTATAAACCTTGGACGTTCCAACAGTCGTAATGCTGGTCTTCTTGGCGCAGACGAGCCGGGGCTGGAAGGGCCTACGAGTGCCCTATGGCTCGGAGGCGTTCCAACATCAACCACCACGTCTACCCTCGTGGAGATGTTCAAGTCTCACGGCCCCATCATTTCTGCTCGAGTGCTCACACATAAGAACTGTGGCTTCGTCAATTTTGAAAGAGTCGAGAGCTCTGTCGCAGCCAAGGCTTCCATGAATGGCAAGGAGATCTTCCCGGGCGCAGGTCCTATTCGTATCAACTTTGCGAAGCCTCCCTCTGCATCCAACACTCCAGGTCACGACGGGCTCTATCCCTCACCTAGCCCTGATCCGTTTGCCAAGGGCCAAGACAACGTCACTGGTAAGGCGTCGGGCTCTGGCCCCGGCTCAGGCTCAGGCACTGGTCTGGCGGCGTCAGCTGCTGGAGACGCCGCTGGAGGAGCTCCCCTAGGCACATGCACGCCCACGGTGCCACCTCTCGCAGACATGTCGCAAGATATTCTAGACATTGTGGAGCAGTTTGGGGCCACAGGTGAAGACAAGTCCATGATATCTCGGAATGTTCAGTCAGCGATTTCGTACACGAGCTACGTGGAAGAGATTCCGGGCATTCGTGAGCCCGCTCACGTCAGAGTTCACGACGCTCCGAAGCTGAGAGATATCCGCAAGAGAATTGACAATCAGCTGCTGTCCCAATCCGAGATTGAACAGATTGCCATGGAAATGCTTCCTGAAATTGCTGAGCTATCCTCAGACTATCTGGGCAATACTGTCGTGCAAAAGCTGTTTGAACACTGCTCCGAAAAGGTTCGCGACGCCATGCTGGCCGAGATTGCACCCCATATGGCCGAAATTGGCATCCACAAGAACGGGACCTGGGCCGCGCAAAAGATAATCGATGTCTGCAACACCCCTCAGCAAATGACGCTGATTGTCAAAAACATTCGTGCCTATACTGTTCCATTGTTCCTTGATCAGTATGGCAACTACGTGCTGCAGGGGTGCTTGAAGTTTGGAGCACCATTCAATGACTTCATCTTCGAGGCCATGCTCAGCCGCATGTGGGACGTTGCCCAAGGTCGTTTCGGTGCCAGAGCTATGAGAGCTTGTCTGGAAAGCCATCATTCTACTCAGCAGCAACAAAAGCTGTTGGCCGCGGCGATTGCCCTGCATAGTGTTCAGCTGGCCACCAACGCCAACGGAGCCTTGCTGTTGACCTGGCTCCTGGACACGTGCACATTCCCCCGGAGACGCACCGTGCTCGCGCCCCTTTTAGTTCCTCACCTCATCCATCTGTGCACGCACAAGGTGGCCTACCTGACCGTTCTCAAGGTTGTCAACCAAAAGGTTGAACCGGATGCGAGAGAAATTTTGTTCCAGGCGCTCTTCTTTTCCGCCAACGATCAGGTTCTGGAGGCGATTTTGCAAGACTCTGGATGTGGTGCCACGCTCATATTCAAGGTCATGACAACGCCTTTCTACGACGAGAAGCTGCGAGCTCAGGTTGTTGAAAGTGTCAAGAACGTCCTCGTGAGGATGAAGGCTCAGCCGAATCAAGGCTACAAACGACTGATGGACGAGGTCGGACTATCGACTCGAAGCGCCTCTGGTCGCGAACCCAGCAACAGCTCGTCGGAAGGCCGGCAGCAGCAGCGGCCGGTGTCTAGACAGGCTTCTAGCAATGGTGTCATTAATGGCTCGCATGCGCAGCAGGGACACAACCACAACAATACCAATACCAATGGCAGCAGCGGCAGCGGCAGCAACAACGGCGCCAATGGCAGCAATAGCAACCACCACCATCACCACCATCATCAGGGCAACAAACATTACTACAACCAGATGAATGCTTCACAGCCACATGCAGGCGGCTACGATATGGGAGGGTATGGCGGCGGTCAAAGAAGCGACAGTGCTGATGCCATGTCTGCATTCCCGCAGTACGCTCAAGGTATCATGTATAACAACCCAGCTGCTGGAGGCATGGCGGCACCGGTAAATCTCTCTCAGCTTCAATATCAGCAGAGCATGATGAACCGAGGTGCACCACACATGGGGTACAACTACCCTCCCATGCAAGCTCCTTATGGCACCTACGGCGCGCCAGGCATGGATCAGTACCGCCAGGCCAGCATGGCAGCCAACGGAAGCCCCATTCAAGCACCGGCATCGCACATGGCTTCTCAGCAGATGTCAACGGGGCAGCCAACGTATGGGCCTCCTGGTTTTGGTCTAGGTTATGGGTATGGCAGCATGCAGGGCATGCAAGGCATGGGATACGTGCAGCAAGAGCCGGTTAACAACCGACGTGGCGGTCGCGCGCGTTATCATCACTGAGCTCAATTTTTGTCTTTTCTGGGCAGCAGAGACTGATATATTCTCTTGCAATCTTTTTCCGACGCAGATGAGCGTCAAGCGCCGACAAAAATTACGATGAAAAACGGGCAAATCAGCGGCAGTGACATTACTTTTCGCTTTCGCCGTGTGGTTTTTGACTCTTTTGATGCGTTTCAAGCAGCATATCGGGATATCGTATGAGCAGGAAACAGACAGATTAGTCGTGTACTATGGACGGGGACCGCAAGCACGATGTACGTCTTGTGCCGAATGGGGAGCATGGGAGCGCTGTGGCCGAGTCTACTGGTGTGGAACGGACAATAGAAATGCAATGTATTGTTGTTTCCTCTTGTCGTCTCTTTTTTTTCTCTTCTACTTCTTCTATTCACGAGCTTAGCGGCCTGTTGTTTTACACACAAACAATCCTTTTGCCTCCTGTCGATCTGGAGCATCGGCATGTGTCGGGGCGGGTTCTCGCGCATTCGCATTCACATTCACATTAGCACCTAGAAGTCCTACAGGATAAGGATAGCCTTGGTCCATCTAGGTAGGGCTCTGTCCTCTTGTCTTATTCATTTAAGTCTTTGTTGCGTGAAGGAATCTGAGAAACGTACGTACCCCATGATGAGACGTCTTGCTAGATGTGTTTTCTTCTTTTTCTTTCATCTGCTGTCAATGTCTGGTTTTCTTCTTATTCGGATGTGTCTCTTTCTGTTTCTGTTTTTTGTGTTGCTTCTGAAGTTTTGTTGTCTTAAGCATATGCATATATACTTTATCTTGTCTAGAAATAAATGTGTCGCGTTCATGGCACTGTCTTTGCTGGTCAACGAGTCACATGATGGAGGAGGACTTTACTGCCACTGCCACTGCCACTGCCACTGCCACTGCCACTGTCACTGTCACTGTCACTGTCACTTGTGTATTGAAAAGACCATCTTCACCTTTATGGTCGAACCAGTCAATGAAAGAAACACTGTCGGCTTTGTCCGTTGAAGAATACGGTAGGGCGGCATTGAATCAAGAAGACCCCTCCGCCCAAGTTTGACGAGGTCGATGTTGCTGAAGGAAGCAGCACCTGTACCGCCTCGAGAACAGAAATTAAGGGGGACTTGTAGACTGTAGACTGTAGACTGTAGACTGCAGACTGTAGACTGTAGACTGTAGACTGCAGACTGTAGACTGCAGACTGTAGACTGTAGACTGTAGTGCTGTGAAAGTGAAAGCCAGCCATCAAGAGCAATCCTCCCTCATCTTCTCGGCGAAAAACGAATTTCCCCTACGCATGTGTACGAACGGTCCCCGGATTCGCTTCAGAATCATCTTCCAGGAGCCAGGGTGCCGACATGCTCCTTTCCAATCAGGTTGTTTGGGTGATATGTTGCCCCTCGTTTGACTGCCTAGATTTCAGTATCCTCGGTTCAGGCCGTCATACTGAAATTGGCGCAATTGCTGAGGGATGAAATGAAATACATAAGACAAGACGGCAAAGAACAGGTAGGCAAGGCAGTGAGTGTAGCGTATTGCGAACGAACAAGTTGCGTGCCTATCATTTAAGAATCCGGAATCTTCATTACTCGCTAACATGCACCTAACGGGTGTACTTCTCGTCATCCCCCTTCTTCTTCTTCTTCTTCTTCTCCTTCATCTCCTTCATCTTCATCATCTTCATCATTGTGCCATCCTCCAGCCATCCTACCATCCATCCCCTTCATCGATAACCTTCTACACCTTCATCGCCTTGGCACTCCAGTCTCCACCACCATCGTCCATCACCCTCTTTCTAACATCGCTGTTTATCTCGCTATTTCTGCCCTGCTCTTCACTCCAAGAAACACAAGCCTCAATCTCATGGCAGAAATGAGCATTGAAATGAATAACTAAACTCCATCCGTTCCTGCCTTGTGCTTACCCACTCATTCGGGACCCTCAATCCGAGTATTCTTCCGCTCTGACACTAAAACGGGCCACGACCTAAACATAGCCTCGCATAATCCATGATTGTTCTTGTTGCCGTAGCTGCTGTCTTTCAAGGTTTTTTTTTTTTTTTGTGATTTTGCTTTTTTTTGGTTAGTTAGTTACTGGTAAAGGGTATTCATTGGTCTGCTTTCCAATAAGTTTGAAACTCCACGGAATGAGTCACCTACTCGTCGCCATGGACTCGTCACTCCAATCTGCAGACATGTGAAGAGTATGATATGAGCATCATCTCATACAAGGGAAGATAATCTGCGCAATGTCAAGAGCATGATAATCGTCTCATACAACAAAGACTCAGCACCAGCGTAGAGCATATAATCCTCTCCTACAACAACGACACAAGCCAGGATAAATAAACAACTAGGCTCAAGTCTAGCCCCAGACCATAACAAGGCCTGGCATGGTGAATGCTCGCAAGACAGCTTCGAGGTTGTACCCTCCAATGGACAAGGACAACTACCTGGCAGGCACCTGACACAAAGTTCCTGCTAGTCTTCACACTGGAGGACGGCATATTTCGTCCAAAGTCAGTGACGAGTCGGCGATGTAAAAAGGGCCCTGTCAACGATCAAGCCATTCCTAGTCAAGATCCATAGGACCCTCCGCATGATCAACCGTCGACGGAGGTGTCGGCTCCGTAACAAGCGGCGGAGTATCCATATTGGCATGACTGACATCAGCCATTTCCACAACCGGCGAGCTCCCCTCCGCTTTAACCTCCGTCAATGCAGGTGTACGAGGGGCCGCTACTATGTCTGCCGGCCCCTTTCCTCTACCTTCTCCTGCTGATGCTGTATCAATCGCAATGGCTTCATTGTTGTTGGTGCCGTGCTGAGAACCTCCTAGGACTTGTCTGATGCGGCTGCTCATGGCATCCATTTGCGTGAGCATCGCGCGGAGACCTAGTCGATCAGCTTCGGTGAGCTTGTTCAGGACGATATTGTCGGCGTTGCTTTGTGCCATGAGGGATAGCACGTTTTGGTCAGTGGCAGAGAGGAGGGCGGATGTGAGTAGCTCAATGCCATCTGACCGCTTCTGTTGCAGGCCCAGCAGGCTGAGAGAGACTTGCATCTCTTCTACCTTGCGCCCGAGAGCAGAGCCGCGGAGAGGACCGGCAGAATCTAGTTGGCTAGACGACAAAGGATGCGGAATTACTTTAGATTCGGCGTGTCGAAGCCCATATCCAGCTCCCTTATTTCGCAGCCTATTAACATCATGGTCAGCAAAAATGGCCAGCTCATGGACATTCGGCCGTCATCCGTGAAGGAACGCTTGCAAGATGTGTAGAAAAAGTCAGGTTTACTTACTGTTCGATAAAGTCGAGAATCAGTCCCTTCTCAGAAAGCTTGTATGTCCGTCCAAAGGAGCTCACGTCGTTCCAGCCGGAGCGGTTTTCTCCTTCAGACTCCTCATCCCACTCAATCTCTATGTGGCCGTTATTTTTCAGGCCACGACTGATAGCAGGTGTTATGGCCTGACTGGCCCTAACCTTGCGGAAGCGATGGGCAGGCGCAAGAGCTGGTATCTCAATCAGGATGTCATCAACGTGTGCTGGGCACCGCCATGTCTTGGGGACAGGCGTGGCCAGCGGCGGATTCAGACAATCGAGGTGCCAGTAATAGGAACAGACGGTGCAGGGGATGATGCCCTTGGTCTCGGATGCCGCTTTTTGGCACATGTGGCACAACACCGCATGACCGTCTTCTCGCTGCTTGTTAAAGTCGGTTGTCGACTCATCGGAACCGGCTTTCTTCCTATAATTCTGTTACTTTCTCATACTTTCACTTGTTTTGTTGCTCCCATGTGGGCGGACGGAAGGGAGAGAACGTACTTTACCGTCTTGTTGGTGGCTACCTCTTCATATGCACCATCGGCGCCAGCCTTGACGCCCTCGAAGCGAGTTTGCACACGCTTGGGCAGGCTGAATGCGCGCGGAATGCTCTTCTCCAAGTTGTTGAGAGCATTGCCAAAAATGCCACGGTGGACGGGCACGCGCGACGGGAACCGCCGAATCAGGCATTCGTTGCAGAACCACTCGTCGGGGAGATTATCAGACCGCACCATGTCGACGCATTCGAAGTGGAATGAGCGCGGGCAGCCATCGCAGCAAACGACATCTCCCGTGCCTCCACATGCCGAGCAGTTCTCGTCGTTGTCTGCCGTCTGCGAAATATTAGTTAGCTGTGATGCCGTCTTGCCGGTTCGAAGCCACCTTGTCAGACTCTCAACCCAGAAATGTCCGTCCATCCACGCGAGCACACCAGGTGTCTTTCATAATCGTGTATGTTTGCCTCTGAGTGTGTGGATGTGTTTTCATCGTCCATCCACTTGGACACATGAACAAAACCGGGCATACGCATGCACCATCTGGCAGCCACTGGCAAAGTGCTCAGGTGTCCGGCGATGTTGGTCGGCTGTGCGACCAAAAGAACCAACACGCTTTGTCCTTTCCGGCCGACTAGACTGGATTGTACGATCCATTGCCCCGTCGGCGCAGATGACGACTACAACGCCATCGCCTTGCGTATCCGCGTGTCACCTCATTGCAAAGATGGGATCACAAATCCCCCATCCACGCCCGCCTTCTCGTGGAAAGCAGAGCCACTCAACATCAAAGCACCACAGCGCAAGCCAAAACACACCGCGACTTACCGGATCCTTTGCAGGAGGTCCGCTAACGGACGAACTGGACTCCTTCACTGGCCTCGGCACTCCTGCCGCTGTGCCGCCCTTTTTCTTAACAGGCCTACAAAAAACACTTTGGTTAGCCTTGGATATTTAACAGAAGACGTGATCATGCATTTCCTCTGTGCAACGTCACCTCCCTCCCTCCCTCAAATAGTCCTTGGTGCAAGGTGAGCGGAGGAGAGCAAAGGTGCTGTTCCCTGCCAGCCACTGGGTGGCTGACTGGTCCAGGCGTGCGGCGGCCCACGCAAATCCACGATGACCAAGAGATGCCAAGACGTCTTGATACGCCCGGTACTCCATCGTTGCTCGAACGCGAGCGCATCAGTGGGAATGCAAGCAAATGACTTACGATGATTTGACACGAAGACCCGTCGTCTTCTGCTTCTTCGTCGGCCTCAAGGACGTGGGCGTGACCGACCGGGATCCACCAGGCAAGTTTCCATCCCCCGTCAGAGTAAAAGCTAGCGGTGAGTCGTGTCTCTCGGCCACTTCGTCAGTAGACCGCTTGCTCGCGGACTGGGACGCCCGTGTCGTGACGCTGGCCGCGAGAGACTGCCGCGTCCGCCTCGTCGACCTCACAGGCGTGGACGTCTCGCCTTCAACACTGAGGCCTCGGACAGCGCTTTCCTTGGCACTGACGCCGTTGGTCACCTTGCGCGCTTCTCGCCGCCGGTCCCAAGACGCGAGCTCGCCCTCCTCGGGCATAGGAGGCTGAATGGCGGCAGCAGAACGGCCGGCCTCGACGGTGGTGGATGGCAAACCCGATTGTTCCGCGCGCTTTGTGCTCAAGTTGGGGAAGCGGTCTGCGCGGGCATCGTCGGGCACAAATGAAGCAGACAAGGGCTTGCAAGGGCGCGAGCGACTTGTGTGCCGCAGAGTGGGAGATTTTGGCTGGGATGAGTCGGACACACTCTGTTTGCTGGAGGCGGCGAGCGATTTGCCGCGGGTCTTGATTGGCTGGGCCATTGGCCCGGTCTGGGATTTTGCTCCAGTGGAGGAATGGACCGTCACAGCGCCTCGTCGCGGGTCCCCTAGCGTAGCTCCTGCTGCTGCTGCTACTGCTTCTCCTGCCCCGGCTGCTACTCCTGCTTGTCTTGCTGCTACTGCTTCTTCTGCTCCTGCTCCTGCTGCTCCTGCTGCTCGATGCGCAGTCGGGCTATTGAGGATGCTCGCCCTGAGCTCTGGCGACGACAGACTCAGAGCCGTAGATAGTGACGAGTCGCTCGACCCAGAGTCTCGTCGGGCGCGTTTTCGCGACCCGGGCGTCTTCATCTCAATCATGCCCTTAGGACACCCAGCCTCTCCATCCGCCCCCAGTCTGCGCGGTGTTGTCGCAAACGCAGGAATATGCCTCGTCCTCATCGCCGCGGCTGTTTCCAGGCCCGTAATGGTGTTGGCGTCCGTCTGATGCGAGAGCTTGGCTTTCTTCGTCACTCGCTTGCCCACCTTCGCCCGAGGCAATTCCTCTGGCTCGTGAATCATGTCTGAGTAGGGCGCAGGTATCGGCGCGTGGGGTGTGAAACTGCTGTTGGGAGTTGGACGCACGAAATAATGGCACGCGCGTTTGTCCTTTTTGCCTTCGCGCTTCCTCTGCTCCATCATCCGAAAAAATTCTTCAATCGTTTCCTTGTCGGCTGTCTGGCTGAAGACGTCCTCAATCATGGAAACAAAGTTTGTGTCGCCATGCTTCTCGTCGTACAGTGTTCTGAGAGCCCAAGCGGTTGGGTAGCGGTAATGCTTTAGGGCCTCACCCACTGCTGCGTCGACAATCCTGGCGGTCAATCCGCGCTCGGCCCCTTCGGACCGCGTTTGACGGTTCGGAGTCGTAAGTGTGAGGGCGATACCAGAAGAGCTCCGCGGGCGCTCACGCTTTGCTGATGATGGCTGCGTGGGTGGGAGCAGTGCTGTGGGGGTGCTTTTCTTGGAGGGCAGTGACACGCGGCGAGACCGCCTGCGTCCATTCACGGCCATGGTAGGTTCGTAGTCGCCGTCCTCGCCAATAGCCTCCATTTTTGCCTTGGCAGTCAACGGTCTTCGCTTGGTTGTAGGAGGAGCTAAAGCAGACAACGGAGATGCAGGAGGAGAGATAGTCATGAGCGGTGCCTCACCGTCACCGGCTTCGGCAGCCTTTCTAGCAGCCTCTTGTTGTTCGGCTGCAAGTCTGGCGGCGGCCATGGCGGGCGTTTTGAGTATGATTTTCCGCACCGGCTGTGTTCCGTCCCCCGCAGCTCTCTTCGTCTTGGGCAAAGCTCCCAAAGGTGCCATAGTCTCCAACACGCCGTGGCGCGACAATCCAGCCTCTTCATAGCTAGGCCTGCTCTGTACCGAGGGCTCCAGCCATCTTTGCATAAAAGTCCGCGACGAGGACCCTTCGCTGGTCACGACCCTTGAGTCGTCAAGCGCCCTTTTTCCATCCTTCCCACCGATCTGTGGCTGCGCGGGACTTGAGAACCGCGAGGCCGACCGCGATGCTCGCGTGCTGGAAGATATCATATCTTGTACCCCTTGAGGCCTTTCCTTTTGCTCAAATTTTCTTGGTTTCCCTGGAACACTGTCTTCTTCACAGCAGACTCCGACGCTTCATGACTTGGGTGGCTTCTGAACGCGTGACCACCCCCTGAGCTGGCAGTCTCGAGGGCGACACTTGACGACGCACCTACTCAAGCCTAGCCACGATACGGTTAACGGGAGTGACAGGAAAAGACGCGGCCAGGAGACCGCTGCGATGGGGAGAGGGATATTGTTTTTTTACTTGATTTCAGAGCTGCAGCACGAGTCCAGCTCCCGAATGGCGCTTTTTTCGGTGCGTTTGACGCGGGTTTGAAAGGGCAAGGCGGTGGTGCAGGACGAGACGAGGAGCAGGTTTCTTTGATGCGTGCGTTGTTCGTGGGCCGTCGGGGACTGATTGTTCTGGGTGCACTTGGCAGGGGTTACAGGGGGTCGCCCAGGGGGTCCACGGGGGGGAGCGGTCGGCCCAATCTGCCCAGCAAATCGACCAGCAAATCCACGTATACGGAGTAATGGGAAATACTAAATACCCATCTGAGATCTCCCAGCCTCTGGCTAATCCCGACATGCTGCGGCGGTGGTATGTATAATGTATGTATTTCTTCATTCATATTTATACTAAAAGGCCTGCACAAGAAGCCGTTGTCACATACGAGCCCTTGACGGCGGACGCAGATGCAGGCATTAATCAGTCATCACAAACCAGGCAGATATGTAGACCCCTTTCCGCTGCCCGCTTAGCCACCCGTCCCCCGTCCCCGTCCGTCCCTCAATCATCGCTTGCAGCCATTACTATCACTTGTCACTTATAAGTTGTCACTCGGCACTTGTCACCTGACACTTGACACTCTGGAAGGTCTTGCTTCGCCAACCATTTTCAACCGCCGTCTGGACAGCCATTCACGCCCATCGGCTGTGATCCATTGTCTAGACACTTCGCTAAGCCACAATGGAAAGGGCTCGCTCCTAATGATAGTAATGCTTGCGCCCAACAGTCATGAGTATGACCGAGTAACAAAATCACACGCCACGCCACGCCATGCCTCCAATCCAAGGGCCAAATACCTCAGGCTAACAAAGTGAACAAGAGGTAAAATACATCTTTCACACTGTACATGGCATTCGCTCACACCGTCGCACTGAATACCATGTTCTTTTCTCCTTCTTTTAGATTTTTTCCTTCCTTTTTGGCGTGTACGGCGTTAGTGCAATTTTGTCGAGCCAACATGAGCTTCAATCGGCCAGAAAGAACCTGGGACAATGGGCACTGCTTTCTCTTGTAATGCTTTACTCGTCATCGCCAGAGTCTTCAGCGGCAGCTTCCTTCTTAGCAGGCTTCTTCTTCTTGCTCTTGTTCTTCTTGCCGGTGTTTCTGGAAAGGGGCTGCTCCAGGATCTTGAGGATTTCCTCGTCGGTGATCTTCTTGTCAGACTTGACCTTGCTCAGGTCGAGCGCGGGGGGGGCAGCCAGCTTGGTGATGCCGTTCTTGGTAATAGCTAGAAAAGAAAGAAAAGGAAGACTCGAGTCAGTTCTCATCATCATTCGTCGTTCAGTCGCGGCGATTTCCATCACGTACCAATGGTGGTCAGCAGACGAGCAACAGGGGAGTTGTCCTTGTCCCCAGCGAGCTCGTACTGGCGGAAAACCTCGTTACGAACGCATTCAACAACACCAGACTTGGCGTCACGCTCATCCTCGAGCTGTCTCAAACTGAAGGGGAATGTGCCGAACTTCTTTTGGACCTCAGAAAAGATCTTTCGAGATGTTGGGCGCTTCATGATGTAGGTTTCCTTGGTACGGCGGTGCAGGGTGGCACGACCTTCTAGCCTCTTGCACTTTCCAGAGCCCAGAGAGACACCCATCTCGACACCCCAGACCTCAGACGTGGCCGGGACACCCTCGCCCTTGCCGCCCTCTTGAGGGTGCAGAACAATCTTCTTGGTGCTCTCGATCTCGTTGCGCTCAAAGAGCCATGAGGTGGTGCTCTCGACGAGTTTGCACTCGTAGCTTTCGCAGACCTTCTCCAACATAGCGGTCATCTTGGCTTGAGTTGGAGCTTTTTGCGAAGCCGCTTTGGCCTTTTCCTCATCTGTTCCCTGAGCAAGCAAACCAGGTGGAACCATCAGTCGCAGAAGAAGTTCGTTGGCGTAGTAGTTGGCCAAGATCAAATCAGCTGAGCGGCCAGTAATGTCCTCGTCCTTCTTGTCGGCTTCGCGAGCCACAACGGTGTCACAGACGATGGCACCAAATCCGTCAATTTGCGCGCCAAGCTGGATCTTGATAGGCTCGTCGGGCTTGATTTCCAAAGCAGCCTCAGATTCGTCCGTGGTCAAAGGAGTGTAGGGAGTCACATATGAAGCCGGTGAGATGGTGGTGGGGTGAGAAAAGCCTGGAAATGGTCTTCGTCAGCAAACGAAACACGCGGCGATGCGCGAGATGCGCTTTTCGCGTCTTGGAGAGGATGGCTGGGTGGTGAGAACGAACCCTTGGTGACCTTCTTTCCTCTGTAAACCTTGGCCACCTCCTCCTCCATAATCTTATCGCCCTTCTGGCATATCTCTACAATCTTTGCGCCGGGGACGCAGAGCTTGGCGACTTCAGCAAGAACCTTTTCGGAAATTTGACCAGCCGTCTTGTACTTGGTTAGGGTATCGGGGTTGTTGAGCGAGTAATCTGGAGCTCTACGTCAGCAACCAAAGCTTGGCGATAGTGTTACCTCCTTGGCCTGAGCTTTCGCGCAGGCCATGGCAGACAGTTTTTGAGCTTATCATGTGCGTGGAAAGTAAAGACAGGTCCCGATTGCTGACTATTGAGCTTGCTGGGAGCTAGAGACAAGACAGGGCAGCAACAGTATGTGGGCGACACGAGAGATGCCCTTCCTTGTTGATGCTCCAAGTGATGCCAATTGCATGATAATGCATATACACATAGATACGTACCTACGATTTCCTTCTCGTCTGACATGGTGGGCAACTTGGACATTTTGACCTTCGGATGCGGATTGTTGTCTGGGGGTTGTTGGAGGTGAAAGAAGAATGGCGGGGGATTGAGCAGCTGTCGTTGTGGGAAAACAGGGAAAACCGGGGCTAACAGCGCAGTGTGTTTTGCGCCCCGAAGAAAGACAGAAGAGGGGCAGGAGGGGCAGGACGGGGACAGTCAGGGTTGAGGCGGTTCCATTGGTCAGCGCGTGTGTATTACTTGCTCGAGCTCGAGTGTATCAACACTTTTATTAAGTTCTTGCACACTCACCTCCAGAAAGAAGCTCCGTATATCGTTGACGAGGGTATGTCCCCAAGTTCGTACTTAGCTCGTTCAGTGGTCGAAGTGTATTTGCCGGGCTTCTTGATTTAGTCTCCTACAGTCTACTGAGGTCAAGTGCCTTGCGGGTACCAGGTATGTACCTATGACCTGCCGCTTTCCCTACCCTGCACCGTTTTTGTCCACGACGCGGCCACGTTCGTCGTGAATCATGATGTCCACATATTGCCTAAAGTGAGTTGTTACGAGACTTGTTTCTATTTCTGGTCTCTTGGACGTGCTATCGCGGCAGTTACTCTGTATACTCGATCCATCAAACCACATACATACTACATATGTACATATCTTCAATGAGGCACGCATTATTAGGTATCAGGCTTCTATTATCCCGGCCAGATACCTACCTAGGTACTTAGGTACAGGCTACATAGGTTACTCCGTACAGCTTCTGTGAAAAGTGGATACCCGGCTTGGACTGCCTTGGCTGTCGGTACCTGGTCTCTGCGCGCGTAATCACCCAAGACTGAGGTACCGGGCTTTGCGTAGGTAGTCGCGCTGCCGGTTCCAATTCCCAGCAACGACTTGAAGCCTTTTCCCCAAAGCCATGTCGATTCCAAAGCCTCGCAGCCTCGCCCATTCAAACTCGCCATCCGAGCAACCTAGCTCACTCAACGACCTCTTGCAGCCGGGTACTTTACCGCGGCCGCTGCGCAATCTCGTTGAAGCTGTGTACGCTGCCGCATCGTCGCGGCGACATCGCTGCGCGCGCGGTCTCCTTCCATCGTGACCATGGCGACCCAGCCGGCCACGTCGGCGCCTGCGACAGGCGCGACACCGACCACGACACCGACCGCGACACCGACCGCGACATCAGGGGCGGCAGCCGAAGAGAATCAGTCAACGCAGGACTCTGCGACGGCGGAGATGCCCGTCCGCACAAAGGAGTCGTTCAATCGACTCATGGTGGAGCGATACACCACGCGCGACGCCATCGCTGCCGCTGCCCTGGGCGAGCAGCTCGCCCAGACCCGCAAGTCGACGCAGGAGATGCGAGATAAGATTCACGAATACCGGATGGTTCGAACCGATTACAAGCCATGGTTCCCTCCTAGCCGACTGTACGGGGAGGGATACAATGGCTTCGGAAACGGCTATACAGAAAACCAGCAACCAACCTCCCGCATCATCTACCCCTCACAGAAGCCACGACCGGGCCGACGGACTACACCGCCCATCAAGTTTGCCCGCAAGGACTTGCTCAAGCAAGCTGAGCAGTACGAAGAACTGGTGCCGCTTCGGCTGGAAGTAGAGTGGGACAAGGTCAAGCTACGGGACACATTCACCTGGAACCTACACGAGCGCCTGCTGGCAGTGGAACTCTTTGCCGCTCAGATCGTCGAGGATATGGGGCTCAAACCGCCCAATGCCCAGCCAATATTTGACCAAATCGTACAGCAAATGCGCGAGCAGCTCAATGAGTTCTACCCGTTTGCTTTCTCCGAAGAAGATGCGCTAGATCCCGAGCTGCCGTATTCGGCATACAAGAACGACGAGATGCGCGTGCTTATCAAGCTGAACATCACCATCGGTCAGCACACCCTGGTAGATCAGTTCGAATGGGAAATTAACAACCCGAACAACTCACCCGAGGAGTTTGCCAGCAACATGGCGCGCGATCTCTCGCTCTCCGGGGAATTCACCACGGCCATCGCCCACTGCATTCGGGAGCAGACACAGCTGTTCATCAAGAGCTTGTACAGCGTGGGACATCCCTTTGATGGTCGGCCCATCGAAGACTCGGACCTCGTGGCAGCCTTCCTGCAGACGCCGCTTCCCACCGTCTTCCGACCCCAGCAGCAGGCAAAGGAGTACGCGCCGTACATGTACGAGCTCAGCGAGGCCGACCTGGAGCGGAACGAAATGGTCTTCTCCCGCGAGCAGCGGCGCCAAAAGCGGTCTATCAACAGAAGAGGCGGCCCGCAACTACCGGATCTCCGAGAACGCCAGCGGACGATAAGGACTCTAATTGTGTCCTCGGTGCTTCCCGGTGCCGCCGAAAACGTTGAAGACAGTCGGTTATTCAAGCGCGCGGCTGGCGCGACCAGAAAGAAGCCCAACCGCGACGGAGATTTGTCCGACTCGGAGGACAGCGACGATTCCTCCCCCGATTCTCCAGCTCCCTCACAGCTCACCGGTACAGCCCGCACGAGGGGCATGCGTGGTGCGGCATCGGCTGCCCAGCAAAGAATGGCCAATCTGGGCCGCTCAGAAACACCAGAGGCTGGTTCGCTGCACCATCACGAAACACGGACGTCGCGGCGTGGCAGAGACGAGACAGAGGAGCCTCTGCACTTGTGGGTGACGCTCAGGCTGAACAAGGAAATGCTAAGAAGGGCCATGAAGGGAGACTATCGTGATCTGAAAGCCCCGTCACAGCCGCCTCAGACACCCGTGGCGGCTTTTGCCAGAGCACTGAGCGTGCCCAGCAGCAGCAGGCCCAGGTCAAAACCACCTCTGACTCCTCAGCCATCAGTACCACCGCCACCTCCTCCACCAACAATATCAACAACAGCAGCAGAAGCAACAACAACATCAGCATTAGCGAGCGGCATTCCAAGCAATCTCCCTGCCGGTCAAATCGGCCGTTTGCCTGCTCCCCCGCCTGTCCCAGGCCAATCACCCCCACCCGCTGTAAGTTTTTCTTATTAGTCTCGTTTCTTTATCCTCTAGTTGCCTTGACAATAACGGCGATGATTTGAACACGAAATGCTGAGGCCGCCATGCCCCATCTAGCCCCCTCCCCCCCAGTGGCTCGTCCACGCCCTCAAAGAGCTCGAGAAGCAATACCCCAACGGCGACAGATTCGAAGCCATCATGAAGTACTCCTTCCTAGACCCCATCTCCGAACTGCCCACCCAGCCAACAGGGGGCTCCCTCCCCGAAGGCGTAAAATATGCCTGGCTTCCCCGCATCCGCTGCCTCGACTGCATGAGCAAGTTATACACGCCTGGGCCGGAAATGACAGCCGGCAAGTTTGAAGCGCATTTGAAGTTTTCGGGGCACAGGGAGAAGGTGAGGCTGCGGCTGGCTTCTCAGGGGAGTAGTGGGGTGATGGAGTCGCGATGAGGCTATGTTTCCGGTTCTTTTTTTGCTATTCCTGTATGCCTTGCCTTACCTTACCTTGCCTTGCCGTCGATTTTTTTCCCCTCAAGCCAAGTCTCTTGATTTACGGCGTTGTCATACCAAAATAAGAAGGCAAAAAGGATCCCAAAAAAAGAAGACTATTTTTCATATGCATGATATAAGAAGGAGGGGGTGGGGGAGGAGGAGACGCGGTTTTTCCTCGCCACGCGTCAGGTCCTGGGGCTTTTCTTGTCCGGAAGATGGAAGGAAGGAAGGAATGAAGGAAGGAAGTAGACGGGAGGAGTAGAGCGCATGGTTACGTTGGGCAGGTGTTGTTCTTTTCAAGCATGTGTGTTTGTATATACATATTCCTACACGATGAAGAGAAACAAGGAAGGGAGTTGGACTCCTGTGGAATGGGTAGGCGTAGACTTGTATCCTTTGCATTGCACGTGCGTTTGTGTGTTTGATGGGTGTCTATTGCGAGTCTCTGTTTCTGTGTTCCACGAGGTCGTGGCGTCAAACTTGAGTGAACGACATCCTGTTTCCCTTTTCACTATGTGCAAGCTAATATGTAGAAGTTCTTGGGTGTGTATTTATTTGCTGGTGCAGGTGCCACCACTGCTATGATCTCCAACTCCGCCCTCACCGAACTCCGCCACAACAACACACGCACGCACTTATTAAACTGCCCTAAGAGAAGATGTGACTCGCACAGCGCGGAATATCCCGGAATACGAAGATGCCTCATCGCCCGCCCTCTAAAACTGGCCAACCTTCCCCCGCTCAGGCTGACCTTGCCCTTGCCCTTCCGATGTGGTGTACCGCGTGGGCGGTTCATCAGGCCACTAGGTTCTCAATACGACACCTTCCCTTCTGTTCTCTCTGTGTAGCTTTCCTCTCCTGGACAGAAGTACACGACGAAAGATACCAAAGAAAATCCCGTGTTACAGTTTCTTACATGTGCAACTAGCAACTACTATGTATATGTAGTATACCACCTTACGGACCCAACACTGAACAGAGACGTAGGTAGGTACAGTGTGTATAAAAAGACGGGGCACCGCTTCCCCGGGATAAAAGGTTTGGATCAGAGTACATAAAGTTCGAAGGGACGGAGAAATTCAAGAACAGATATAGATTTTAGGCTCCAAACCCCTCTACAGTATACACAAAAGGAACGAAAGAAGACCATACACCTTAGCACCCATGCAAAAGAAAAAAAGAAGAAAAGAAAGAATGAAAGGATAGACTGAAGAAAGTCAACTGGGTTGAAACGTGACCTGCAACCCTCATCTCTCCACGTATCCAGAACCGGGCCCTGAGCCACACTAGGGCAGAATGGCATGAGGGCAAAACACGCTCATGATGAGAAAACCGGCTCCGAGGAATTCAAATCTCTTCGAATTACTCATCGACGTCCATCTCTTCATTCTTTTGTGCCCTACTGCGTGTTCTCGACGAGCGACTTGTGCGGTTAACGACCTGCAAAACACTTTGTTTTACAGATCCTTTGCTCTTTGATGACGCGGCCCTGGAGCTGCTGCGTTTGGTGGCGGGGACTTCTTCCTCCTCTTGCTCTTTCTCTTCCTCTTCCTCTTCTTCTTCGACTGCCTCCTCGGCCTCCTCCGCTTCCTCCTCCTGCTCCTGGTCTCCTGCTTCATCGTCACCGAACGCCGGGGCATCGCTCTGCTCCGACTCAGAGTCGGCTTCTTCGCCGCCGCTCTCCTCGGCATCGGGTTGATCGCCATCCCATTCCGCTACACCTCCGAGCATTTCTTCCTCATCATCCGTGTCATTTCGTTCCTTGTAGTTGGACACTTTATGGGCACGTCCGCTGCGACGGCGCTCAGAAACGGCAGCGGAAGAAGCCTCTTCCTTTTGCTTTCTTGGTTTAGCCGCCTTCTTCACTTGGGTGTTCTTGGTCGTCTTCGACTTTTTGTCCCGAACAACCGTCTTTGTCTGGGTCCTTGCTCGCTTAGCAGACGCATCACCAAGCTCATGAGTCGACTTTCGCTTCTACAAGAGGAACTGTGGTTAGCATAAACCTGCTCTGGATCGGGTTTTCCGAAGCCTGCATCGCTCCGTGCTGCTTACCTTTTTGCGATCCAGAGCGCGCAAAATATCATCGACGCGCTCGTCAATCTCCTCTGGAATGTACAACTTCTTGGCAATCGATTGGGCCACCTCACTCGATGGCAACGCGGCATATAGGCCAGTCGGAAGTCCAACTTTACCCGGCCATGCCTGGAAAGCCCATGCTTTTCGTTCTTGATACTTGCGAATGATAGTCGACGCCAAATCACTCAGCACGTATAAGTTATCGCTCGCATCCGCGTTGATGCCATCTTTCGTCTGCTTGACACGCTCCGCATATCTGTAGATTAAGGATATGTTTTCCTCGGAAGCGACTGTGCCGAGGTAGAACAAAAAGTAGTTTGCAAAGTCTACCAAGTCATCAATTCCAGGGCTGTAGTCAGGATGGTGCGCCAGCAAAGCAATTAGACGAGCAAGAAGACCTTCCATCACGTGTTGCTTCTGCTCGGTGTAGTAGCGCACCCGAGATCGAAGCCATGTCTCGACGCGATTCTTGAGCTCCGATGACGGCTCGAAGGCGATGAGGAATAGTATTGTGTGGAATCTTGGCCGCAGTTTACCTCGAGTGAGGTAGCTTTGCAACTTCTCCACAAAGTGCTTGCGAACTTGTAGCTCACTGTCTTGCACCAATTCCGCCATCTTGTTGAAACTTGAAGGCTCCAGGCAATCATCGTACTTCTTCACTGTACAAAGCTTCAAAATCATCAACCCGGCCATGAGACGGAGACGTTTCTTATGATGTAGTGGGGTGTCCTTCGTTTTACAGAATTCTCCCTCCATGACGATAAACGTCTTCAAGAGCTTGAACAACAGCTTGACACGTTCTTCACCGTCGGCATCTTGCTCCGTAGCAAGCGCGTGGTTCACCAAGATTTTCAGAGCGAGACACTTGGCTTGCAATTCTTCATCCATATCTGCATCGTTTACCCACGGGAGATCCTTCGGATCCGCATCAGTCCGTACTTCGCGCAGTATCTCTTTGATGGTCAAGTCACGGATAGCTTCATCCGAGTCGGCAGTGACGGAGGGCAGCAATCGCGCCAGTTGGCAGATGGTCGCCAGCCGCGTCAAGAAATGGGGCGATCCGTATCCCAAGCCTTTTATCGAATTCCTGAGTACGTTCGTGGCTGTGACCTTGCTCTTATCATCACCCTTTGCCAGAAGGATGCTGACTGCGTACTTTGCGGCTCGGGGCGGTGATGCGTATTGGGAGTAGCTCATCAGCGTCTGCGTAAAGCTGCGATCGTAATCAACGTCTTGAGAATATTTCTTTGCGTAGGAAGAGTATGCCTTAAGAATATCGACTACAGCTGGATCGTTGCTTTTCTTGTCCGCAGGCGCTTGTTCGATGATCTCGCGCCGCAGTTCTTTCGCGTGAGACCTGAAAACATCCGGATTCCGCTGCGAGATGTCATTGAGTACTTGGTGCGCGACTGTTGCACACCCACCCTTGTCGCTCTTGGAATAGTCCATGATGGTGGCAAGGTGGCTACGATTAAACATGAGACAGCTTGATCGATACAGCAGCGGAATCAACGTATCGAGACACATTGATGCCGAACCGGCCTGGATCTTGGTGATGAGCTCATTGATGGCTCTTCTCACAGTCTTGAAGTCGCTTTCCGGTTCGATGGCGTATTTGACTAGTTGATAGCTGCGGCGATCATTGAGTTTGGCAAACTTCTGGAGATCGCTGCGAACCTTGAGTGGATCAGGAAAGAATGTGCCGAGCCATTCAAAGGTTTTCGCGAGCGTGGCTTTCACCTTGTCCTCGTCGGCAACCACGACTCCGCCGTTGTAAGCCTCACACTGCTTGATAAAGATGGCGAGGCCCTTTGCAAATTGCGGTTGACGTGACTGCAGGGCGAAGAACGCCTTCTGGGCAGGAGCATCCAGATACTTCAACATGAGCAGAATTCTTTCAGCCCGTATCCGGTCTTGATCACCAGCACTGACGCCCCCCTTGCCCTGGGAGCCCGCGGCGTTCTTCGCACCCTTTCCCTTGACGAGAGGGTACTTGAGAGGAACGAGACACTCGAACATGACGCGGTCAAGTAGAACATTCAAATCTGAATCGTTGGCGTAGAATCCGTTGATTATGCGAGATGGTACGCCAGACAAGCATGAGATCACAGCCTCTTCACCGTCAGCAATTTCGCCAGCACCAACAGCCCAAAGTTTCCCCAGCAGTACCATGGCCTCCACGCGAACAGCAGGCCTTCTGTCGCGGCAGCGATCCGCCAGACTGGCAAAGACAGAGCCCTCCTTTTCGACTCCACCAGTGACACCTAGCTTTAGAATGGCGTCGCGGAAATTGAAAAGCTCAATGGCTTTGACCGCAGCAAGTCGCACCCTTTCTTCGCTGTCATTCAGCTTGTCCACCAAGCCCTTGACAAGCTCGCTTTCATCCTCTCTGCTCAGGCCTATACCCCCTGCAGATGTGGACAGGATATATCCAGCTGCCGTCACCCACGCGGCTCGGATCGTCCCCGTCTTGTCGTTCTTCCTGCCGACGAAACTTCTATACGTAGCATGATGAGTTTGCGCAAATGACTGAGGCGAATACGGCTTTGTCAACACGTTAGCCTCGCTGTCGGGGACTGGAGAGGCACTCAGATTGTCGTCTATCAAGCGAACGGGAGGGTATGCCGCTGGATCAAGTACTGGCGGTGGAGGGGGGCCAGCAGCTCCAATACCGGAAATCATATCACCAAAGGTTTCCGTCGCAATCAGTCGCAAATGAACATTGTCGGCAGAAAGCTCGGCGTCGAGCTGGGGTACGACGTTCTGCAAGATGTCAGGAGCAGCGCGCCAGAGTTCTCGAATCAGCATGTGCGCTTGACGAAGACTCTTCAGATCTGCTTCTGAAGGACCCGAGATGTTGTCGTCCTCATCCGAATCTTCACCATGACGAAAGCCATTGCCCTTGGTGGCAAATTTCGAGGCCCCAAGGATCACATCACTGAAGTACTGACTGATGTACCGGGACATTTTATCAGCGCATCCGTTGCAGATATTCTTGGCCATCACGTATGCGGCAGGCTCCGTCTTCAGCAGCAGAGTGGCCTGCTTATCATTTTGATCTTTGCTCTTGCCTCCACCAGGCGGTGCTGCCCGGAGAAACTGACTGATGATGGCGTCGATGACTGTCGCAGGTATGCTCCCTGAGGACTCATCAATGACTTCCATCAACATGTCGGTAAGCCCAATCTCCACATCCTTGGCCACTTGCTCCTCGCTAGAGGCTCTGGAGCTCGTGGACACGCCGTCGAACGTCGAATTAAACAGTCGCAACAGCAGATCATCTGCACCGTGAATTTCCGAGATCAATAGGATACTCTTTACTTCGGACAGTGACATGAGGACGTATTTGTGTTGGCTGTTGTAGGGATTCGTCGGGTCGAATAAGGCTGGCAGAATATCCTTGATGAAAAGGGTGAATATCATCTGAAGAATTGAGAGGACGAAGGGCTTTATGTCAGCAGAAGCGATCTTACGTTGATGTTATGGGAAAGACAATCAGGATAAAGCTCTATTAAAGATTGGCAATGACGTCTCACCTTCAATTGATCATCTGTAAAGGGCGCATCGGGTACGAACAATCGCAGGATATCAACTACACAACACGCAGTATAGGCCTTTACGCCGCGATCCTTGTGCTGTAGCAGATTTCTATGCGCCAGACTTGCCGCCACGCCCTTGAGTGAATCCAAGTCCACACCACCCTGATCGAAATCCGCGAGTTCCTTGGACAATCTTTCAAGACGACCGAGCAAGGTAGCACTGGCAATAGGCTTGGCAGGCCGCCATGATAGCTCCTCGTCGAACTCTAAGCTACGTTGCTCCATTTCCTCTTCATCATCGTCGTCTTGTTGCTCGGCCGCGGTCTCTTGTTCGGGGCCAGATTCCGGATCCGTCTCAGGAGCATCTTGCTGCATTTGGATGTCTTCTTCCACAGGCTCCGGCTCCTTCCCCCTGGCCCTGGTCCGGCGTCGGGACGGCATGTTGCAAATAGGAAAGGAGAATCAGATTGAGAGGTCGGAAGTCGGCAAGCGTGCAAGCGTGCAAGCGTGCAAGCGTGCAACAGCAACGGCAACAGATACCAAGCTGAAGAGTCTCTGGTGAAAGAAAACAAACAAGGGGGTGGGGGGTCGCCGTAACCCCAAGCAGAGAGAAGGTCGTTTGAGTAAGGGCTTGTCGCGTCGATCTTGTTGTGGTACGCCACACGGTTCACTGCATCTCACGGTCCAACAGATGCTGCAAGACTGGGCGCGGAAGGGTGGTGCAGGCCGAGATGCGCGACAGTGTCGATATATGAAGCAGAATTCAGTAGTGCGTGCGACAGGGTTAGGGGGGATGCGAAAGATGAAGGAGTTTGATGATGGGCAATGCGCTGCAACGATGGCGTGGGATGAGAGACGACAAAGCAGCAAGCAACTCGGGTTGTTGCGGATTGGTGGATTGGTCAACGGCTATCAGCACAGCAACAGTTGTTGAAAAACGAGGTCACACTGCCACGCTGCTGCGATGCCGGGTGCTCAAGTGTCTGTGACATCGTTTTTCGCAGCATCCTGGACAGTCAGTAGGTAACGAGTACTTGATGGCTGATAAGCTCGAGCTGCACGCGACCTGACGCGGCAGCCTCTAGAAGGTCCCCACCCCGCGTTTCTGCCTTTCCCAAAAGAGCAAGCTTCGGGCATTGTGTTAACTTCCATAACTCCGTCCGACCGGTCACCTTCACTTCTAAGTTCTATGTGACTTCGGATATAGAAGATCTTGGATATGTTCTCCCAGCAAGCTGCTTTTGGCCCGCCCGCTACGAACATGTTTGTAGCATGAAATTGATTGCAGTTTCATCAACAACTTTGTGCTGTGTGGACGAAGCTGATCTGTGCAACAGCTCGCCAACTTCACCCTCATACCTTAGCATGTCAGGGGCCGCGTATCAGTCACACTCTCGACGGGCTGTCATGCCCCAAACTCCTCTGAAATGCACAAATCTGTGGCAATGAACGCCGGAAAATGAGCTCTTCGATTATAGTCTTGCAAGCCATCCGCCTGCTCGATCACATTTGCTCAACCCTTGAAACAAGCAAGGTGACACCGGAGGAAGCCGGACTGATCTGTGTGAGCTTTCTCGTTTCTCCGCGACAAGTTGTCGGACAGCGCCGTTGAACTCCGTTCGTGCTGATTTTCGGTTCATATCCTGTTCATGACGGTCATGCTCGTCTCTAACAGTCTCGAAATGTCCACGGAATCAAAATCTCCAAGCTTTCTTGTTGCCTAAATACACACCATGATGGCGAGGGACTGCTCAATGGAGCGGTCCATTAGCGTGGCAAGGGGGCAACCATTGTCCGTTCGCGAGCAGACATGACGACTGTAGATATGGTGTTTCACAATTTACTGCCCATGTCGATAGGGCTGGAAGCATCTTGTCCCAGCTGTTCACCAGCTGTTGGGCATGCACTCATTGCTAAGCCAACTTCGACACCCCTGATTCATAAACATCAGATTTGGCTCACTTGAGCAGGTCGCGTAACAATCACGTAGCAGTTATTAGAACAAGGTGTTATCCACACATACTTGTTTTCCTCCCTCTTCTCCTTTCCCCCCTCACGCTCTCTTCTCTTGTTCACACAATCCTCCACGCTCTTTTTTCTCTCGTTTCTCTTGGTCTCTCATTTTCAGTCTCTGACGACGTTTTCTTCCAATCTTTATACTGATTCTCCTTCAGAGAGCACTCGTACCTGTATGTTCTCTCCAAGCGTTTGCCTCTGGTATCTGCCGTAATACATAACACCAAGTCCCTGACCGACGAGCTACCTGAGTCCCTCTGTCTAAGAAGTCAAGAACTGAAAGCGTGTCAATGCTGACTGGAATTACTTCAGCATTTGTAAACTTTCATAGTACTCAGAATTTCCAATCAACAAGTAGGTTTGACTCTCCACCGGCTGCTCTGCAGTAATGTGCGCTATTGTTGGACATCTATCTAACCTCTGCCCCTTATCCAACTCAAAAAGTGTCTCAAACAGAAGAATCAGCCTTCAAAGAGATGGCAGGATCTGCAAAGAGGGGCTGGGGAAAGAAGGAAAGGTCCTGGACCTATTTGCCTCAGTTGAAGCTGACCAGATTTTGCTGGCTGCTTGCTTTCACCGCGGGGCTATTTGTAGTCGCCTTCCACCTTGGTACGTTGAACCCTTCTTCTTTTTTGTTTCGTTCTGTCAGCAACAAGACATGGTTGAAACAATATCTGATGTGAGATATGAGGCGAACAGGCCAAAGTGGTTCTTCCCGTTCGGCTGATGAGATAATTCATGCCGAAACCGTTGTCTCTGAAGCCGCCCATATGCTTGCCGTTCGGGGAGCATCCAACGAAACAACCTCTACACTTCCGCTCGTATCAGCTGTGGATGGTGTCACGGCTCCTGGCTTCTCCGTGAGCATCACGACTTCTCGAGTTGCAACTGAGGGGACTCAAGCCGCAACAGCTGCTGCTGAGACCCTTTCAGACTCGTCTGGTGAAAGCGCGCCAGTAACGTGAGTCTCAATGTGTTTTCCGCAGAATCGACTGTCCATTTCTTCGTTTCTCTGTATACTGCCATTCTTTTAGAAAGACTGACTTTGAGAATCGTGTTTGACTTTGCGCAGATCTCAAGCCTCAGAAGCCTCAGTAACCACCATATACAACAACACCAGCACGACTCAGCGAACTGTGACCAGCACGACTACCGCCACAACAACCATCACGCTTCTTCCTGTGCCAGAGTACACGCAGTCTCAGAGTGATGAGGATGTGTGCCACAGGACAGTTACAGAAACTGTCTTGGTCACTCTGTACCCTCAATCTGACGCTACAGTCACGGCAGAGGCGTCTACGGTCACCGACACCAACTCTCAGGTTACACACTCAAGCGGTCTATCCGACGCCACTCTTTCTGGCAGCCCGTCGACGCAGACAGATTTGCAGACCGACGTCTCTTTCACGTCCGGTGCCCCTGATGCCACCATATCCGGTACTCCAGTGACCGTAACAGACTTCAAGACAGACGTATCAGTCACCGCTGGTATTCCTGATGCCACCATCTCCGCAGAGGCGTCAACTGTCACAAACGTCCAAATCAGCTTGAGCTTGCCCGTGACATCGACTTACACCACGTACTTTACGACCCTGACCATCACCGACTTGTGGGACACCGCCAGCATCCTCGATCCTGCGATGCAAACCGCGGAGTCCGCCTCCCTGGAAATCATCACCATCTTTCCCCCGACAGGCTCTGTCTCCTCCTCTTCCACCATCGTGGCCTCCTCCGAAGTGCTCGGAGACGTGACCACCCTGCCGGCTAGCCCAACAAGCACTGTCACCACCACCGTGACCGCAACGGGCGGAACCCCAGCCGTTGAGACCATTACTGTAGTCGTTCAGCCCCCTCCCTTGTACACACCAACAACATCCAATTCCACCTCAACAGCAGCAGAAGAAACCAACATCTCTGGCACACTTTCTTCCACGAGCACCTACAGCCCCGTCGTCATCTCGCATGGGAACAGGCGTCTCGAGCCTAAATTCTGGACTGGAAGCAGCGGCCACGGCCACGTTGTCGATACAGTCGTGCTCATCGCCATGATCACGTTTCTGCTATAAATAGGAAAAGAAGATACCAAAGAAGAGGGGAGTGAGTTTTACTTTTGCATGGCTATTGGATTCTTTCTCCTTCGTTTTCTCTCACCCCCGTTACACAGTTTCAGAATAATGGATTGCATCACATCACAAGGTTTTAGCAAAGGTTTCTGCCTTTGTCTTTTTTGTTTCATCACATCACATAAGGAATAAGTGAAGGTAGATTTGGGTCCAAAGGGAAAGTTGCACAGACGAAGAAAGATTCTTGGCGGACGTAATGCGGGGAGCAAAAGAAGAGGGAACGTGGGATTGTATGTGCTTCAATTTGCTGGCTACCAAGATTGTAATTATTACTGTTTTCCATTTTCTCTTCTCATCTAGTTATTGAATGCAAAAAAAAAAAAAAACATGAGCTTGTGCGTCATTGAAACCACATGAGAGAAACATGAACAAGATTTGCACGCCGCTACATTGTGGGTATTGGTTCTGTTGGGCCTAGAAAGGTTCTTGTATTCAGCTCGTCCGTCCCGTGATGCTTCCTTTAGCGTGAGATGATTGAGACACTTCTCTCGTACACGTATCCAAATGAAAAGAAGGACTAAGCTATACTTTGTTGCAAGAGTGTCAAGAGTCAAAGAGTCGAAAGTCATACCACTACGCCATCAAGCAAGCACCTTTCCCTGCGCCAGAAATACAGCCATCTCACCAAATTCTGCCAAGGCCGTAGAAGAAGAGCATAACATGCAAAAGAAAAAATAGCTCCATATTTCTGCTTCATCGCGCACGCCTTTCCGCTTCCTCTCGCGCCTGGCGGGCCTTCCAGTTATCTCTCATGGGGCCAGCAGCTCTATACAAATCCTTCTCCGAAACCCGATCGTTGATGCTTTCCAGCACACTAGATACAGTGCTCGTGTGATTCGCCTCATGCTTATCGTCTCGGAAGCGAACCAAGCGCCATCTCCCTTGGTCGTCCTGATTACACTCCACGATTCGAAAGTTCAACGGGTCGTTCAGGGACTTCAGCATTTCCCATTCCGCTTCCGTGATGTACAAGTCACGGAAGAACTCGTACTTGTCCGGCCCACTGTCCCCCTTGTAGATTAACAGCTCTGCTTTGGGGACATTGTCGTAATCGATAAAGGGCTGCGTAATGCCTTCTCTCCGCTCTTGCTCATTGGGTTCAACCAGAGGAAACGTGAGCTTCAGACGACAATCCACCGTGTTTTCTTCCGGCGGCTTCCACTTGAGAATGTGAGGGTCTGTGCCATGTCTGTATGGTGTGTTGCGACACGTAAAAATGAGACCGTCATTTCCGTGCTTTAGATTCGGCAGTACTTGCTTGAACATCATTTCGATGCCGTACGCCAGCTGGAAGGGCTTCATCTCCACGAAAAATGGCTGGAATTGCAGCTCCTCTGGGTATTCCTTAAAGAGTTTCTTATACGGCGCGTAGAGCCTCTGTTTGAAGTATGCCAGTCGCTTATCTAGCGTGCGATCCATGAGTTTATTACCATCCATGAGTAGGCAGTCAAAGACCAAGAAGCGGGGCTCTTTCTTCCCATCTGGGAGGCTATCCCAGACTAATTCTCCGTCTATCAAGGTTCCCTCGTGAAAAGCCTGCGTGTTGTTCTCCAAGGGGAAGTGGAGGTTTCTATTTGCGATGAACCAGTAGTCGTTCTTTCGGTCGATAAGATAGTGCGTCTCGCCGCCCTCTTCATCGGACGTCGAATAGAGAAGGTAGCGGATACCATCAGACTTTTCGCAGACGTAGTAGCTGTTGCTCATGTGTTAGCAGGTGCGCTGACGACACGAAGCAGGATATAAACAGGAGGAAATAGGATCGTACTCTTGTTTCTTCAGGTCCTCCAGATGCTCTCTTGCGAAGCTCACAGGCTGAGCTCCAGGAAATCCAGTCTGATGTCGCCCGAGCAAATGCGCCACCTCTTTGCGCATAGAATGCAACAAGGACCCAGACGCCTTCACTCCAGGCTCGGATATCGAGTTAATCTGTCCGTCTGAAGGTTGTTCCATTTTGACCTTGTCGAGGGCTGCCAGCGCGCGTTTGCGAGTTATTGTGTACCTGAAAGTAGGATCGTTGCTTTTGCACGTGGGCTAGTGGATGCGCTTGGTGGCAAGGTCGATCAATTCATGCGACCATGGGAGGCTGGGAAGATCTTCGTGAAAGAATCGGTCTTACCATCGCGTGCCCATGAAGCAGGCTCGTGCCATCTGATTGTTCTCTCTCTCGCGAAGTAACGACGAAGACACCGTTGCCTGGTCGCAACTAAACATTATACGGAGTAGGTCGGTGTTGGCGCCTCCGCTTATCGATAGGCATGAGCTTGTGATCAAATCAAAGGCGGTATGTAGGTACATACGCAGGCTGCAGCAATGCGGCGTAAGTTGATCATGTAACACAAACAAACGCACAGTCCAAGTGCTCTATGATGATCAATAAGATCCTATACGTGAAAGAGTAGTTGTGCTATGGAATACGTATCATATGGTTTTCATCATAAAGACTACATTCCCACCTCATCATTGCTACGAAATAATAAGTATGTATTTCATGACAATATCGGCGCTCAATTGTTATCTATCTTGTCAACCTCTGCTCGCGCCTCTTCCCATTGCTGCTTGCTCTTCTTGGCCCACTCAACATGACTTTTCGCATATGCAAGCTAGAACCATTCTTTAGCTTCACTCGGCTCCTACGCGCTTCCAACACTTCGGATAAGTTCGGAGAGGGGAAAACATACCATGTATCTCTTTAAATCATCTTCTTTGTCTTTTTGAAATCGCTTAAGATCATTCAAAACGCTCTCGCTTGCTTCCTTGACATCTCGTTCTGAGGCAACTTGCGCCTGTTCCAACTGTCCGATGGATTCCCGAGTTTTGCCGATGGTATCTCTCCGGGTACGCTCTGGATCTACATCCGCAACTCCCTGAATCGCGTGGCGGAGAGGACCGAATATCTTATTTGTGATAGAATTACCGCTAGGACCTTTCTTATGGGACACACTAGCACTTCTGTCAGGAAGACCTTGGCTCACTGATGGCCTCGATGAAGAGTAATCTCCATGCGTGGGTGGGAAGTCGGAATCGATGGACTCAGTATCTTCTTGTCCCGTGTCACGCCTGTGCTGTGGTGAAGATTCTTTCTGGCTTGTAGAGCGTTTCCGAGGCGGTGATAATTGTTGACTGGTCGACAAATATTGCTCAATTCGCCTCGCTTCCGCTTCGCTTTGTTCCAACTGCTCCAGCAGATCTCGCTTCTTAGCTAGCTCTTCTGCTGTTAGATCCTGCTGAACTCTTTTCAACACCCTATATCGAAGAACGCTCTTAACGACACCAGCAAATTGCGCATTTTCTCGCATGGGCTCAGCAAAGCTGGCACCCAACGAGCCAGCTAACTCTTCTGTTGCGATGTACGACAAGTCCGCTGCCTGACCAACCCGCTCAATTGCCGGGCCAAGTGATGGCGCTTGCTCGGAGAGGGCAAACGCATTAAAGCGAGAGCCCAGTTCGCATAGATCCGTGGCAAGTGCTGAAAGGTGCGACAATGTTCGTCGGTTGACTTTCTCCATAGGGCCATTGAGAAGCTGCTCCATCTCCTTTGTGGAAGCCTCGTAGGACACGAAATACGGATCAAGATCCTGTTCGCTGTAGACTTTTGATTCGGGGGGAAAGCGCCCTATGACGTGTGTTCCTGTCTGAGCTGGCGGAAGGCTGGAATCGTAGTGGTGTTGCCCGGCTGATGTTTTGAGCTTCGCGGATGTGGAGGGTACGGGCAAGAAATTATGCGCAGGTGACGGATTGGCTGTGTCTAGAGGCGGAGCTTTGAGGACAGATTTGGGGATTGAGGCTACTGGATGAGAATGTAGGACTTCACTCTAATTGTCGAAAGGTAAGCAAAAGTGTAGAAGTACGTGGTTTTGTCATGAGTAGAGTTCTTACCCAGCTCGCATTAGGATCAAGAAACCTCCACCATACGCCGTCGTCTCGTACAGCCTCCATCCGGCGGCAGCGATTCAAGAACACGGCTAACATACGTTTCCGAAGATCAATCATGTGTTGATCTTGCTTGGCACTAGTTGGTTTGGCCGCGTAGTCTGCCATGGTTTGTTTTTCAGGAATCGGAGGAATGATGAGTGTAGGATGTAGGCGGGTGAGGGCTTCTCTTAACGACGCGAATTCGGAGTATCGGCGACGAACCTCGAGATCCTGTCGTTACATTAGAATTTTGTGCTAGTATATCGATTCGAAATCCTACCCCAGTCCGAATGGTATACACGATGTATCGACCTCCACTTTCCAAACTCTTTCCGGCATCTGTAATGATGATAGGCGTATCAGGATTCTCGTAGAAGATCTGCTCTATGCGGCTGGTGTAGCCCCCGGGTTTCCGCCTCTGAGAAACCTCATCTCCAGTATCAACAGTCTGATGATTGTCACCATGTGGTGTCACAGTAACTTGGCTAAAAGCCGGCTCCTCATCTTCGCTACCTGAAGTCGGCGTATGTGGGACGTCGAAGGGCCGATCTAGAGTAGAGGTGATTTGAGAATGTGAGTACGGTGAACCATACAGTTGGAAGACTTGCCCCAGCATCTGGTGTAGATGCGACGAGTCTGAGAAAACTCACAATCGCGAGAGCTTGGTGACGCCGGATTTATCGAAGACGACGTCTGTGAGTCGCGGCGGCCGAAGCTCGTCCCGTAGGGATTATTGTCCTCATCATCATTCCACATAATGCCGCCACTCCTGAATGCAGTACAAAATGGTCCTCGAGCGTATCTGTGATGCGATGAGCGAAGTTGTGATGGTACCAGGAACTACCTACAGCAGACGAGGCGGCGCAGCTGGTGGAGCTGCTGCCAGCTGTGTGTAGGTACCTGCCCAGCTAATTGGAGACCAAGTTTGTTCGATGTCAGAAGTCACGGCCGGTGACAGAGTCTCTCGCCATTCTCAAGAAAGCTTTAGAAGATCCGACGTGAGAAGCAAGTTGCCCGGTCCCTCAGAATGCTCCGATGGTTGGTGACGGCACTCCGCGGACCAGACTGGCTCACGGTAGATCACATGTGGGGCGATAATCTCATTTGAGAGGTACATATGTACTCTGTACCTTGTACCTATAGGTATATACATATATACCTTGAAGGTAAGTACCGACTTTTTGTGATGAATGACGAAGGCAGGCGATACGGCCCACCACTGACCAGCTCTTGTGGGGCTGCAGTTTGGTCGTTTCGCTTCCAAGTAGGTACGGAGTACGAAAGCAGTTGCTAGGTTACTACCTAGGTATGTATCTATATTACCGAGTACAAGTTTTTAGGTACCTACAGGCTACCGTTAGGTTAGGTACATTGGTTGTTTCGTCTGTTGGAAAGACAAAGACGCGGACATTGATATTGGTCAATAGTTGAGCGGCGCCAAATCAGGTATCCTACGAGCTGCTCATTGACGCTTTTGCACCGAGCCTTACTAATTTATGTAAAGTTATCACTCAGTTCGACCGCGCGTGAACTAATTTCTTGGAATTTCTTGGCTTTCCTTGTCCCTCACTTCTTAGTGCCAGCTGTCAGGCGATAACTACAGTACCAATTTTTCCATCACATGTGCCCATTTCTCTGTACTGTATACCGAAAAGGCGGCTGAAGATCTACGACGCCTCCAATGTGTCCTGCCGCTGTGGCACGATGGGACTGAGTTCTAAAGCAGTGTGAATGGACGATGTAGAAGGTATGTAATGACTCCGGTAGAAATTCAGGCCTTTCGGCACCGACTTTCTCCTTTTGACGGCTTGCAGATCCATTAGTACACGCAACAATAGGACGCACGAACATACTACGTACCCGATGGAGAGTCAATAGACGACGGTGGACTGAGCATCTGGAAATCATCGCTGTGGACCGTGGCGGCATCTGTTGCAATGGAAGCGGTTTCTGCTTCGTCACAACCGTCTTCTGCCGAGCTGTCCTCAGCCGAATGAACCCGAGGCTGCCGCTCAACCCGCTCTTCCACATTTTCTGCCTGGATGTCGCTCTGCTGAGCGCAGCCTGGAGATCCCGCGGTCTCAGATCTGCTGTCTCTTGGACTAGAAGGATTAGAATTGCTGTAGATGGTATGAGCTTGGCCCAATGGAAGCCTGAGTGCTCGGCGAAGGAGCTGTCGCCAACCCGGCGTCGCTGTCTGGCTTTCTGCTGACATATTCGGATTAACTATATTCGTGTGTTGTCCTCCTTGCTTGCATCCTGGCTCCGATATATTCGCTGGAGACTGAGATATTGGAATAGATTGGCCAGCGTCGCGCCGATATGTTGGAGCAGCGACAGGTATGCCTCGAAATGCAATCGGTGCCATGTGCGATTGTGGAAAGGAGATGGCGACTTGGTTGTAATAGGCCGGTGTCATCAACGCAATCGTCGGATACAGTACCGTTGATGGTGCAGTTGGCACATTGACAGCAGCATAGCGAACTATGGCTCCAGAGTCTGTGTATCGAGGCGGCTCTCTGGACTCCTTGGACCTTCGATATGTGATAGCCTTGCCCAAACAATACATGTAAACTAGAGAGAGGATGAGGAACACTATGATAGAGCTGAATATCACGCCAAATTGTTCTGCTGAGGTGAGACACTGCCAGCCAATGCAGCTTATTCTGCGACGAAGGACGTAGTTGAATACAGGCATTGCTGCAGAAATCATTTCGATGGTGCAGACGAGCGTTGTATTGTCTTTGGTTCCAGGTCCAAGGCCCTTGTTACCTGTAGAGTCAAAGAATGCCGCTGGTTCAGTCTGTGCAAACCATGCATCCCTCGAAGGGTTTCTTTCACTTTGAGGGTCACCATGTTCACAGCTGCGGAGTATTGGCAGTCTGATGTCTTGGGTACCAGTTGCCAACAGCTGTGTGCTGCGCTCACGGGTCACTTTAGCTGTATCAAACAACTCCTCAGTTTCTGAAAAGAAACTGCATCTCTTCGCAGGAATCTCAGGACAGATATCTCTTGAGAGCTTGCCGTGTAATTTTTGTCGAGGGCGCTGTGAACGGAATGACAGAGGCCGGTTTACCCCAATCCATTTCAATGACACATAGGACTACTTGTTGAAGATATGTACGTGGTTCAGAGGAAGCTGCCTGCCTCTGTGCTGAATCCTGATATGTACCTATCACTGATCAGTGGCCAGAAGTTCAGAACTGTGAGAAGACTCAGAGGCTCACAGTATGTACAGGTACCTAGGTACATGCCTAGAGCGCACGGACCACCACGTGCAACCGCGTTACCGCAGCCAATGGCTTCGTGAGATTTCCTAAAGTGTTCAAGACGAATGAATACACCTATCTTATTATTTACCTACCGCAGCGACGACAGCCTGACTCAACCTACTCCGTAAACCTTACCTTCATTCGCGATCCTTCGTCATCGTCTCGCAACCTCGTCGAGAGCGCTGAATGCTATGTCATCTTGCTAGTTGACCGACTGATGGTCTGCGCAAATCCATCTCCCGCGGCGCATCCACAGCTCAAAGAGTCGCGTTTGTCTCTCCATCTCCCTGTTCATCAACATATTGTTGCCGACAAACTAGCTGCTGTCATTCGCCATGGCAGCCAGTGCCAATGCAAAGACAAATGCTGTCACCAACGGCGATAAGACCTCTGGTCCCGTGAGCACTCGATTTAGTGACATCCCCTCCGCGATCGATATTCCTGTCCAGGGCGACCAAGATGACGAGGCCGTCGAGATTGACCTAGAAGATCTGTTGGATGATCCTACCGAGCTCTGCACCCTTTTCGAGAATGAAAAAGCCGCCAAGACATACTGGATGACCGTTGCGCTAGCCTATGCCAAGCAGAAAAAGGTCGACCATGCCATCGAAATGCTGCTCCGCGGTAACGGTTGCATTCAAGGAAACTCGAGCAATCCACGAGATAAAGTCAGCATGGTTTGCTGCTTGTGCTGGATGTACTTGTGGAAAAGTCGCGAAGCTCCTCGCGTTGCACCCGATGGCGTCAGAGTGGCCGAAGCGAAAACGAAAGAATACTACCTTCAGCTCGCAACATCTTCCTTGAACGATGCAGCACGACTCAATCCCTCATTTCCGCCGATTTTCCTAGCACGAGGTGTGTTGCTATTGCTGCGCGCATCGTTGCAAGCGCCTGCTAAGACTGGGGCGGGCCTCGGGTCCGAAAAGAGCGAACTGCTGAAGACTGCCGTCAAATCTTTTGATGATGCATTACGAGTGTCACAAGGCAAGAATATGCTTGCTTTGATGGG
The DNA here is from genome assembly GCA_018360215.1 of Claviceps spartinae. Classification (NCBI taxonomy): domain Eukaryota; kingdom Fungi; phylum Ascomycota; class Sordariomycetes; order Hypocreales; family Clavicipitaceae; genus Claviceps; species Claviceps spartinae. Next base: position 58,972 of record SRPX01000062.1, read on the forward strand.
CAAAGCACGAGCATACTTCTCGATGCACAAATACGGAGATGCTTTGACGGCGTATCAAGATGTGCTACAGAAGATGCCTGACCTCGTGGACCCAGATCCACGTATCGGTATCGGATGCTGTTTCTGGCAGCTTGGGTATAAGGCAGATGCCAAGGTTGCATGGGAACGGAGCCTGGAGATCAATCCAGAGTCTAAGGTCGCCAATATCCTCGTGGGGTTATTCTACCTGGATGCTAGCGGACACGTGCCAGTCGACAGTGATGACTTTCTCAAGCTGTATCGAAAAGCCATGACGGAGTACACTCAAAAATCATTCAAGTTGGACAAAGATGTCCCAATCACTTGCTCTACCTTTGCAGGATACTTCGTGTCACGAAAATCATGGGACAATGCCGAAAAGCTTGCGCATAAAGCCATTCAGTACACTGATGTAAACGCTATTGCCAGTGACGGATGGTATTTACTTGCTCGGAAAGCACATTACAATGGAGATACGGAGAAGGCAAACGACTATTACCGTCGCGCCGATGACGCTCGGGGAGGGACAGACAATGGCTACCTTCCAGCTAAGTTTGGCGTAGCTCAGCTTTCTGTCTTGAATAACGATCTTAGTGAAGCCAAGCTTCGGCTGGAAAAGATTATCCAACAGTCGAGAAATCACGAGGCGATGATTTTACTAGGAACGCTGTATGCGGAAGAAATTTTCGCAAATCAAAAAGCGAATAGCAAGGAAGACCAGTCAACCGAGCTGAAGAAAGCGGTGACTTATCTCGAAGGCGTGCGTTCCGCTTGGAAAGACCCAAAGAAAACCATGAGTCCAGACGCGTCTGTTCTTTTGAATCTGGCAAGACTTTATGAGGCAGAACATCCCGAGAAGGCTGTGCAGTGTCTTCTGCAGGTTGAGCAATTGGAACTGGACCAGATTCCAGCTTCAGAGCGGCCTACAGAAACAACGAATGAAAGCGAGGTTCGAGCGGCGCTGCGAAAATTTCTCCCACCACAGCTCCTCAATAACATTGGCTGTTTCCACTTCCAGGCTGAGAAGCACGAGCAAGCCAGTGAAATGTTCGAGGCAGCGCTGAGCGCTTGTTTGAGAATTGGGGAAAGGGATCCGAGCATGGACACCGATGCTCTAGTGTCCACAATCAGTTTCAATCTGGGACGAAGCTATGAGTCGAGAGGGCTGATAGAACAGGCAATCGAGGTGTATGAAGGTCTTCTCGCCCGCCACGAAGACTACACCGACGCTCGCACCAGACTATCGTATATTAAGCTGCGAAAATTTCCCAACAAAGAGGGGCCAGATGCAGTTGCCAAGCTGTATCAAGATCATACCGGCGACTTGGAAGTTCGAGCTCTATATGGATGGTATCAAGGCAAGGTCCACTCTAGGAAACGACCTTCCAACATTGCAGATGATCCCGAATTCCGCCACTATAAGCACACCTTACAGAACTATGACAAGCATGATCGCTATGCCCTCATCGGCATGGGCAACTTGTACCTGCTTCAGGCCAGAGAGATGCGCCGCGATACAGATCAAGACAAGCAAAAGCGCAGCATCGTATATGGCAAAGCTGTAGAGTTCTTCGAGAAGGCTCTTTCACTTGATTCAAAAAACGCCTACGCCGCTCAGGGTGTTGCCATCGCTCTGGTGGAAGACAAAAAGGACTACAAGACTGGCCTGTCAATCTTGAACAAGGTCCGGGAAACGGTCAGAGACTTTCATGTCTACGTCAACTTGGGCCACATCTATACAGAGCTGAAGCAATTCTCGAAAGCGATCGAGCACTACGAAATGGCTCTTTCCAAAGAAGGCAAAGCGAACGATCCAAATATTCTTGCTTGCCTAGGGCGCACATGGTTGTATCGAGGCCGATCAGAGAAGGATATCGATCACTACAACAAAGCTCTCGAGTGCGCACAAAAGGTATGTCTATTGTTCTAGCCACAGTGGCCCTAATCGGCTCAATTCGGACAGACCCAAAAAAATAACTGACGTTTCATTCTCCAACAAGGCCCTAGAAGTTGCCCCTGATCAGGTCTTCAACAAGTTCAACGTTGCGTTTGTGCAAATCCAGCTTGTGACCATGATCCAAAACCTCCCCGAGAACAGACGCTCCTCTGAGCAACTCGAAAAGGCCGCCGAAGGTCTCGAAGCAGCCATTCAGTCGTTGGACAACATTGCCACCCTTCCACAACCTCCATACCCCAAGCACGACATTGAGCAGCGAGCCAACATGGCACGCAATACGCTACGTAAACAGCTGGAACGCGCTCTCGGCAAACAAAAAGAATGGGAGGAGAAGAACAAGGAGAAAATCGAGGCAGCAAAGCAACAACGAGACGCGGAACTCAAGCGCCGCGAGGCAGAGCGCCAAGCTGTCCTCGAAAAAGAGCGCGAGCGTCAAGAAAAGATCCGCAAAGAACGAGAAGCCATTGCTGCACGAGACCGAATCGCCGCCGAACAAAGAGCCGAAGAAGAGCGCCTCAGACAGGAGGCCGAAATGACAACAGATCCTGAAACCGGCGAAAGAGTCAAGCGCAAGCGCAAGTCCGGCGCCCGAAAAATGCCCAAGAAAAAGAAGGCCAGTCGGGAGGACGCAGACGACGTCGAGCAGTCTTCCTCCGAAGAAGAAGAAACTCATACCAAGAAACGGCGCCGTCTGACCACCAAGAAGGAATCCTCCAAGTTCAAGTCCGCTGAGATTGTGGTCGATAGTGAGGAGGAAGACAAGGACGATGATCAGGACCATGACATGGACAACAACGATGCTCTTGAGCGGGCGGACAGATCCCTCGAACGAGATGCTACGCCGCTGTCGGAGGATGATGAAAATGCTGCGCCTGATAAGATGGATGTTGATTCCAATGACGGGGACAATGACGGTGCTGCCATAGCGAGTTCGAGGACCATGGACGACGATGATGACGATGAGGAGAAGGACGACGAGAATGGGGATGCGGATGCGGGGCCGAGACAAGCGCGTACGAGACGTGCACGGGTTGTAGAAAGTGATGAGGACGAGTGAGGACCGCCGTCTCAAGATACGTAGCAGAACGTAGTATGCTTGTTCTCTCTTGTTTTTTTTTTTTCAGAGTGTTCAACCAGGCCTCTTTTTTTCAGGTTGTTTTTGATTTTTCCAAGAGATTGTTTCTTCATCTGCAGCAATGGACATTGAAAAGTAAATGACGGCGATTTTATTAAAACTTAGAGGCTGTAGGCTCGGTTTATGAGGCGAGAGGGAGAGAGAGCGGAACGTAGAGTAACTCGATTACGAGAGGTTATTGGATGGCGACTGTCAACAATAATTAATAGACGATCAGAAGCACTGTAAAAGTAACCGAGGCGGTTCAAAACTTCATGTGTTGCCTCGTGCGGTGTGGCACTTGATACAGCGATTTTAGGAGTGTGAATAATGGTAGTTTCTGCTCTCTCCTACGCCACTGTCTCCGCACTTCTCTCCTCTTGATTAGGCTCTAGAGTCTTATTCATGTCACATTCACGCGCCATACGTAATGTATCTCTGCATATGCCGTACGTAGCAACCCAAGCCGTCATTACACGTATCCGACCTTCGCTCAATTTATGTATAGTAGTGATAACAATACGCCGGAGATGTTGAGGGATCTTCTTTCTAACGCTGCTTCCATAGCGTGGAGAAGCTGGCCCAGGGGTGGGTCACTTGCAGCTCAGGATGAGCCCCATTCTGTAGGTTATTGCGAACTGGCCTAGAAGGCAAAGACCTGGTCTTCGAGCTTGCTGACAGGACGAGCCTTCTTGTAGCCAAGGCTCTCGGTGGTTTTCTTCAGACCGCTAATCATGGGAGGAGGACCGCAAAGGAGAACCTTGACGTCTTCAGCGGGCTTGGGCAGCCATTTCTGCAAAGGGGGGGGGAAGCATGGTTAGTTTTGAGGCAGAAGTGACTTGCAATTCCAACAATTGAGCTCAGGTACTTACGGTGATCATGTCACCAGTGACGTAGCCAACTCCTCCAGTCCAGCCCTCGGGAGGATTGTCCAAAACGTAGTGAACTCGGATACCGCTGTCCTGCTGAGCCAAAGCGTCCAGATCTTCCTTGAGGAGGATATCCTGAGGGGATACATTGGCGAATATGAGGTCGACTTGGGTCTTGTCCCCATCAGCACGGCCCCGGACAATGGCACGGATGATCTGGAGCATGGGGGTGATGCCTGTGCCGCCAGCGATCATGCCGAAGTGGCGGACCATGTTCGGGGTGTAGACAAAGGCACCCTTGGGGCCGCGCACACGGATGGCTTGACCGACGATGAGTCCCGCCATGTGTTTGGATATGTTACCCTGAGGGTATGACTTGATCAGGAGATCAAAGTGACCAGGCTGATGATCCCCAGAGATGGGAGTATATGAACGGACAATCTCCTTGATGGTGCCATCGGGCTGCTTCAATGGAGCGCCAATCGAGATGTGCTGACCGATAGGTAGACCGAGGATCGATTTAGACGATGGGAGTTTGAATCGATAGCTAACAGATCATTGATTAGAAAAGATAGTCACTAGCATTGCAGACTTCATCGGAGGAATTGTGGCCGACGATGCGAATCGTTGAAGGGTTCAACGCTCGGCCGACGTCAGTGGAGTGGAGAGCAGTATATGTCATCGCAATTCGTCAACTTACATAGCGACATTGTGAGAAATTACTGTCTTCTCCTCGAGCTCGAATTCCTGGAAAACGTCTGGCTTCAAGACCTTCTTGATCTCTATAGCAGAAGAGGGGAAACAGTCAGCCACGTCATACAGCACAATCGAGCCGTACGAGCTGAGTGTCTCTCTCTCTCTTGCTCGAGGTCGGCTTTGACTGAGGCGTCACTACTCACGGAAATTCCAGAAGTTGTAGCCACCGAGTACCAAGGCCAGTATCGCCGAATACGGAGCCCACTCCTTCTTGACAATTAGGGTGCCGAAGACCAGGAGAGCGGCGGGGATGTAAACGTAATCGATGTAGTGGCGCGATAGCCAGGAGTCCTGAACGTTAGATGCCATTGCGGGTGTTCTAGGTTTCCTAAATCCCCACCTCGAGATACAAAGTCAGTCAATTGGATTGGCAATCAGTCCATTGATCGATCGACTTCCACCAAAGATGGTAGGCAGAGACAAAAGGGGCCGATTGGTACGGGCGATCAAGCAGGTAAGTTCTTTGGGATGTTTGGTCCAAGAGCTCCCATACTCTTGCCACGAACAGCCAGCGTAAACAGGTTGAAGTACTTACAGATGACGTTGCGGCGAGTTGGCGAGAGATTGTTACGTGATGCGCCCCTCAACTGGCTACGATGTGGCTCGCATGGTGTTTGTTTTCGGCCGTGGCTGCGGTTTGGCGCCGTTGGGCAATTCGTCGGGAAAAGAAAAGCCCTACATATGTGGCTGGTGGCTGGAGGGGTAAAAGAACTTGTGGCTGAAGGCTGAAGCACAGCTACATACCTGTGTACATGCTCATTGGCAATTGCTGCGAAAGGAAATTCCAGGATCCGTGGTTCCGTGCTAGGTAGGTTAGGTTCGCATGCAGTACGGAGTAGGTATGTACTCCGTAGTTCGGTTCCTGGATCAGACGATGTATGTAACATTGTAACCTTCCGGCCATTTTTGCAAACGGTACGTTCATGACGGTGCCAAGTATGTGATGTTAAGCTACGGTCCACGGATAAGTAGCTCCGGATACCCAGACAATGGAAAAGGCACCTAACTAATGTATGGATTCGAAAAAGAAAAATTCAATCGCAATGCCGATGCAAGCTCACGTGTGAACTCAGAACTGTTTTTGTCTGCATCTGTTTGCGTGCCTCGGAATCGGGCTCCGAAGCTGATTCAACCTCCACCGCAGCATCATCGTCATCAAGACCATCACTGGGACATCATCTTCTCACGCGACTCCCTCACCGTAGCCGTGTCTGCCATGTCTGTCTTGAGCACATGCTGATGATGCTGAGGTTAATAGGCCAGGGCAAGGTTGGCAAGCGTCTCACTAGCGAGAAACTCGAGCGGCAATCTATGTACGGTAAATGCTAATTATCGAGCGTACCATCTACAGAGCGCCTACATATCTGGCAAGTTCCTTGACCAATTACTCCTCGTCCAGTCCTGCCAAATCAAACAATAGGTATGCCATGATTTTGTCCAGCGATCAGCACATGCCAGAACTTTAGGAGGTATGGGCGATGCAGCACTCCGCAATATAAATTATAGGAGGTATAATGTAGTAGGTAGGCGATGCGGTATTACATCTGGGGTGGGTTTCGGCATGGCGGCTTGTCGATGGCAGATGCACGAGAAATCCCTGTCAAGATTATCTCTCTGGCAGTGAGCGGCACAAAGAGATCTCTACCTCCTTCACCTCTGCCACCTCGTAAGTTCGTAATAACATACGTATGTATCATGTATGTTACCTACGGTCTAACATACCTCGTCCACCCCCTTCGCCCCCGTCCGCCTCCTCCATCATAGAGTCCATCATACCCTATCAATGATCATACCGACCAACTGTCATGGACTCATGGTCCGGATGCCACCCTACCGTGACGCAACGCAAGGGTCAGGCCTCGGCACAAGGTTCAACGCAGGAGCCAGCTGGACGAGAATTGGCCAAGAACTTGGCCAAGAATCCCGCATGTTTTCGTTCCCGTTTTTGCCATGTCAAGGCGGGTTATGTGTGCAGGTCGGGGTACATATGAGGGGTCGTGAGTCGTGACTCGTGAGCTCAACCCCGTTTTCCTCCGTCATCCCGCCTAGGAGGTACATGCGGTAGCATCAGCGTCATTCTTTGTCAAGAACTCCTTCCAGCCTGTCCACATCTACATCACCAGTTCAGCTGCTTATTTCGCCATCCAGTGCTTCGAAGGGCGCAAACGTCTCGTTCTGCCTACGTGTTGCATTTCGACCAGTATGTACTCAGCTCTCATCGCATTCTAACTTCTCAGTGGCGTTTGCGGCCATCGTCATCGCGGCCGCTGCGTCTCCACAAAGCGCACCCACGGAGCGGCTTTAGCTTCACCAAATCGCACCAGAATTCAACGGAAAAGTTTAGGCTTTCGTGGTGGCCACACTAATTCCACATCTTCCCGCTTCCAATACAGTATCGTGCTTTAAGGGGCTGGCTGCCTTGGGTGTCTCAGCTCTCTCCCATCTTGCCAACCAACGGACATAATCTACGGTAGTGTGTTTAGGTATATGCATCAAGTTTCTCAGCTACACGAAATACCTTATCATCGTCTCCTCTCTCTCCATGCAGTCTTGAGTCTTGACTCTTGACGTCCGGCTCCCGACCCCGTCGTATCAACATCTGCCATTGCTCCTTCTACGCGTGCTGTCCGACGAGCTGGACATCCGCGGCGGTTTGGGTTTCTTGCAGGGGATGGATTTCGTATTCCTCCATTGTTCATCAACGCGTCGATTCTTGACCTGCATCTAATTGCCCATCATACCCAGCTCTGAGCCATACTCCTACCCACGCCCCGTGGCCATTGCCCGTCCTTGTTCATCTGGCAGTAACTACCGAGAGCAAAAAGGCTGCACCTGGCGCTAGACTTTGTCCGTCTTGGTTGGTCTTGGAAGCTTCGTGCTGATCCACGGCAGCCGTTTGCTGTCTGCCGTCCCTAAACGGCCACCACGAGAAACGCCGGTGTCCCTGCAGCACGCGGTCGCTGGATTTGTTACCGGAGTGACGGATGCGGAAGCTATTTGCTGCTTTGCCTTTCAGATCCGCATAACATAGAGTGGGCAGCTTGTCCGGAATCTACGGAGTAAGACACCGCTTGTGGCTGGGACGTTACCCCGAATTTATCTCCGCGTATCTCTCTACGTACATGCATCGTGACTCTTTACTGAGAGTCTTGAGAGTCGCGGTTCGACCGACGTCATTAGCCGAGTCGTGTCGCTGAGTATATCCGTCGACCGTTCTGCTGCCAACTCAGCTGCGGCTACCGTTACGCCTTGCGAGGCTATCCTCCTCTCGAGGCCTCGATCTACCTATATCGATTGACTGGATACTGTACTAGTTGGTCATGGTCTGCCAGGTCCAATAGGCTACGCAGCTCGGCTGGAATCGCGACACTTTCTCGACGAAAGGCAAGTCCGCCCATTGATCCAGAATGAACGTGGAAAGATGGAGGCGGAGATCTTCCTCGGGGCTCGTCTTGAGTACTTCGATGGGAAACCAATACGATGTTTCGACTCCGCCAATCGAGAATAAGACGCCGCGGGTCCTGACTCGAGCATTACGCTCTTTGAGCAGCTCCTCCATGGACTCTACAACAGCCGGATCAACTCGCAGCAACTCGACCCGACGACTTCAGAAGACGACATCCTCGTCGTCTTCGTCAATGCTGGACAGGCTCCAGAGACGAGTCTCTATTCACTCACCAGCCTCAGATAGCCCGACAAGCCCGGTTGATCAACTGCTACCTTACTCGACAATGGAGGTCCAGTATTGCGGATCATTGAAGACAGATATATCTCTCCTCAAAGCTCGAGCCGAGTACCTGGTCCTTACGGATCATGTTTTAGTCAAATTCACCAGCGGAGACGCCGCAAGAGCTGCATTTCCGCAGCTGTATCAATCTTATTCCCATATCGACAATACGAATCCATCTTGTCAAACCCCTTGCAAGATATCGTACAACGATGTTCGACTGGAGATACCCTTACGATCAGTCGTGGCGGCTTTCAACGATGACAGCGCTAGTCACAGGTCAGGGCTGGAGATCTGGTGGTTCTCTCCATGGCCCAGGCTGGCCTATTCCAAGGCGCATTTTCACTTCTCATTACCCAAGGAGCGAGATGTCTGGCTAGCGTCAATACTTCGCGCGTGCAGAGCACAGTTGAGACAGACTCCTACTATCGCCTTGCTCTCCGACAATTTGAGGAGCCGAATTGACCACATAGTTCGATCTGCGGAGGGCTCGACTGATGCAGGGCATCAAAGCAGTATTTTTCCGGTGGTAAGGTGTGCCTTTGGTCAGAAGAGCGTCGGAGCGGAAGAAGCTTCTGACAACACCGAAATATCGTCTTTTTTTCTCATCATCGGGCCATGTATGTGTCATTTTGTAGAAGTTCTCAAGGCGGATCACGCCACTTCACCTGGGGACTTGCGAGTGAAGGCTGTATCTTACGGGACTGTGACTCTGACTCGATTCCGAGCCTCTGTGGCGTCTCACGAGCATCGATTCGTAATGTGCTTCCGGTAAGTGCATTCTGAGAGGCCTAAATCCAAAAGGGCCTTACTAACCAGCCCAGGTCACCATTTGGCCGTGAAACTAGGATTGATTTAGCCAGTTCTCGGTATCGCCACATCATTGAGACACTCACAAAGGCTGATCGTAATCTCAAGCCGATGTGGCCTCAACACTTCCAACAAGTGATATTTGATGTCAAAGGGCTCCCTCCCCCATTGCAGCTCACATCAGGCAATGATCTCGGTGGACTAAAGCGCAGCTTGGAAGCGTATTGCGCCGCTTTCCAAGTCCCAGCTCCGAACTGGACCATCGATTGGAGTCCTCCTCCACAACCGGCGTTTCGATTACTGCCCCCTGGAGGCAGATCTTACACGGCCCTGCAGCTGCTGGCAGTATTTCGGGCCTTGCGATACAACAACTTCTTCAGGGCTATCTCGTTCCGTGGCGTTGACCTCACAGCCCTCGCGGGTAGAAACGACAGAGCGCAATACGGAGACTCTTTGGCTTATAAGTCTTTAAACGGTACGTTTTCGGAATGGCAGAGGGTTACTTCTGTGACATGGCGAAATTTGTTTGCTTTGCTGACTTAACTGTAGGAGCAACTATCTCAGAAACCCATCATGAAATATTGCTCCAAGCCACCCTCTTGGAGCAAGAAGTGCATGCGCTGTTATTTGCTTCAGAATCCATCCGCAGCCTTGACATGTCCAATATTTCCGGACTTGGAGTCAAGAGTAACCGGCTCCGACGATCTCAGCATGATATAGCTAGCTTAAGTCAGACAAGTTCTGAAATCTTGCGGCCGTTTTTAGAACTGCTTCGGCGTCAATTGTGCGTCTGCCATAGTCTCTCCCTGTCTGGTAACCCCATTGCGTGTCAAGACCTGGATGATCTGGGTAAGCCTCCCCAACGCGTTTCTAGTTTGGAGCTACAGTGGCTGACCCAACCCCTCAGCAAATTTACTGGCGCTTAATCAAGTTCATCTGCGACGGTTGGACTTGTCACGATGCTCACTAGGTGACGCGGGGCTGTCAAAATTATGGATGAGCCTTGCAGGACAAGGGAACTCTCTGGAATCTATAGACACGTCAAACAACCATGGCGTGGTCCGATTTGAGACCATCCAAAGTTCCCTAAGTGGAATGAAGAGGCTTTTTAAGCTGAACATTGCGGGTAATACTCGATTCTTATCCGAAGAATCTCTATTCAACGAGGCAACAATGCAGAACTGGGAGCTGCAGGAACTCGATCTCTCTGGCATGATGGTAGGCATTTCCTTTCACACCTTCCCTGTATCACTTGCGTTTTCTTTGACCTTGATATGACAACGCACTTACTGGTTTGCTGACACACCATCCCAGTTGAATTCTGCCACGGTCCTTGCTTTGTCACACTATCTGGCGGCGGACAAGTCTCAGTACCTTCAGAATATGCGTCTCAATCACAGCGGTCTAACTGGCGCACAAATTGCTCAGTTATTCTACGCCATGGGACAGGCAAGGCCAATCGAGGTCCATCTCAATGGTTGTCGCATGGACGAAGGCATAGATGAGCTTTGTGCGGCCATTGCAGAAGGCTACGGGCCTAGGTGCCTGTTTGCACAAATGACTGAATTTGCGCGAGAAGCAAACTACATCAAACTACTTCGGGCTCTAACAGTTAATCAGTCCATTGAGTGCCTCAGTCTAGCAGGAACCTCTACACCGGACGCGGCCAGTAGCACAGCCTGCCAAGCCATCGCAGACTTCTTTTCACAGAACTGCACTGTTCGCTTCCTCGACATATCTGGGTTTGATTCTAAGCTGGACGAAGGACGGCTTGGCCAAGGATTTTCCAAGGCACTCTCCGGCCTTCGAACGAATGAGAGCATCGAGCATCTCCGCGTGCGGAGCCAAATGCTCAATCTCAATACCGAGGACTTGGCCGAGGCCATTTCCAGCAACACAACTCTCCTCACGCTCGACTGCGAAGGCAACGACTTCGACCTCTCAAACTATAAACATGTGGTCTCATCAATAGAGCAGAACTTCACCATCCAATATTTCTCTGCATTGTCAGCGGGAGAAGTTGACAGAGCGATTTCCAAATCCGTGAAAACATCATCTATAGGAGCATCACCGGTGCGCAAGCCATCAATCATTTCTAGATTAAGACCAGAAAAGATCAAAAGCGGGCATGGTAAACCTCTGGTTCAGCAACTAAAAGACGAATGGGAAGCCATCGATCAAGACCTCGCGCGGTATCTGCAGCGCAATCAAACCTTATTCGATCAAGATGGCGCCACAGAGCAAAGCGACGGGTCCTCTCAGGAATGGCGCATGGGCAGCCTTACCGACGTGAACTTTGCCATGGTTTTTGGCGGGCTGCCGCTTCTCAGCCTCGAGAATCAGCGAGCAAGGGGACTACGCCACTCCCAGGATTCGCAACAAGCCTCCTTCCAGGATGCAGCTTTCCGACGCCATAGTCGACAAAGCTCGCGCGGATCGAGGGATCTGGCTCTTCGACCTTTTTCATCTATCTCTAGTGAAACGGCGATTAGTCCAACGACCGATGAAGCCAGCTACGGTTCTGGAGGGCTGCCCACGCCTCCAGAAGTCGATAGTCCTACCGAAACACAATTCGACCTCGCGACGCCGATGTTTGATGAGTTCCGCGAATTAAATTACACATGCTCGGACAACTACGAAGTTGATGATGGGCTTCAGATGAAACGACATAGACGATACATGGGAGATCCGACCAGCCGCATCGATGAAGAAGACGGCCCATGACCATTGAATAACTCGTGTTTTTAAGGGACAAGAAAGTCATCAAACCTCGCAGGATGCGGAGTAGAATCCTTATGTGATATACCTTGACACAGTGATTCAAGGTCTGGATGCCTGTTTCCTAGAGTATATTTACGATCAAGAGGCACAAACGCTGGAAAGAAGCTGGCTGGTTACCAGCACAAGTTTTGCTACTTGGACACGATGTTGTGGACAGCAATTGGAAATATGGTATCCCTTTGCTGTGCCCCCTTTTTTGTTGTTATTTTCTTCTTCCTCCTTCCTGTTTCGATCTTATCAACTTCCGTGAGGCGTACATTTGGATGACGGGAATCATTGCTACTTGCTCGATACCCCTCGTGAAGATGGAATTTTGTTATAGTCAACATGAGATTTTGAGATTGTGGAGGCATACTTTCGGTAGATAGGAGCACGCAGCGAGGCAGGGCATGGGTGCCAGGTGGCTCGGTGGGCTAGAATATACTCCGTAAGTGAAGCCTGGATATGTATGAATTGTTGTTGTTGTTGTTGTGTATGATATGTATGAATTGCCTGGTGCATGTAATACCTCCTGGGTAGAATGATGCATGTGTGGTCGTCTCAACGTCTCCAGTACTTGCGGTGGTCGTCATGAGTGGATCATGTGGGACGACCTCAGGGGCCGCTGAGGGCCGTGAATGGTGGTAGATGGGAAATTACGTCTTTTTACGATATTGACTTACCCCCGATAAGGTATCTGTTACCTGGACCCAATTGTTAATGTACCAGGTAGGGTTTGTGCTTGGGAAAGCTGAGCTGTCTGGAAACGGTCCGTGAGACCCAGCCAAGCCTGACTGCCTTTATTAGGTAGCATCCACATTGCCCCCATGGCCTCTCATCGCTTCAAAGTCATCTGGTGCCTCAACTCGCTCCCGTTCCCACCTCTCGTATGACGGACAGATTTGTGTATTCTCCCAGCGACCAATTCATTGTTTCCCTCCTCCCCTTGAATCACTCGATTCGAATTCCGCTCGCCGTGCGGCTACCTGATTCTTCGTTGTCGTCATCCGACTGGATTGTGGAGTTCCTCGCTCCGACCCCCTCGACCTAGAAACCACATCGCGAGCTGGCTCGTTGCCACGATCGCAACCGAGAACGAGTCTTTTCGTGTACACCCGACTGCTGTGATCTTCATCATGTACTCCGAATCGAACGCTTACTTGGGCGCGAATGGCCAGCGTCCGGGGCCTCCACAGTATGGCGGCGCGCTTCCGTTCGGGTCCTTGGGCCCTGGAGGTCAGCAACAACAGCAGCAGCAACCACAACAACAGCCCAGCCCCTTTGCGCCGCAACCAACTGGCTATGGACAGCAGCCGCTGCAACCGCAATATACGGCTTTCCCTATGCAGTCTCAACCGACCGGATTGCCGCCGCCATCCCAGCCGTTGCAGCAGCAGTATACGGGATTCCCTGGTGCTCAGCCGCAACAAAGCTACCAGACAGGAGCCGTGCCTCCTATGCCCTCGATCCCGATACAATACCAACAGCAGTACCAGCAGCAGCAGCAGCAGCAGCAGCAACTTCAGCCGCCGCTGCCGTCACAAGCGGCATTTCAAATCTCTCAGCCGACCGGATTCCCTTCGGTGTCTCCAGCGCCATCGTCGAACCCTCTTCCCCCTCCACCTTCTATGAAGCCTCAACCGACGGGCTTCACAGAGATGGCTGCCTCATTTCATATTGGAGGGTCGGCCACTCCTCAAGGACGACGCGCCGAGAAGACGAACAAAATACCGAATATTAGATTGTCGTTCATTACGGCGCAAGACCAGTCCAAATTTGAGACCCTGTTCAAGTCGGCTGTGGGCGAGAACTCGACTACCATGTCTGGGGACAAGGCAAGAGATCTTTTGCTGCGTTCGCGGCTCGATGGAGAAACACTCTCGCATATCTGGTAAGTTCGGCCCAATGGGCCATCCCTGTGTTTGCAGCTATACTGACTCGACGTTTTGCAAAGGACATTGGCAGATACCACCCGAGCGGGCCAGTTATACTTCCCTGAGTTTGCGCTCGCCATGTATCTGTGCAATCTGAAGATGACGGGCAAGTCTCTTCCGGCTGGTCTTCCGGATAATATCAAGAATGAGGTGTCTAGCATGGTCGATATCATTAGTTTCAGTGTGGTAGACGAGTCTGCCACCTCTGCGGCGGCCGCCAATGCTTCCAGTCTTCGCAATGATGGCTTGGCGCCCCCTGCTGCTATTCAACAACAGCAGCAACCGTCCAGTTCTCAGCTACTTCAATCTCAGATGACAGGATTTCCGGGCCAACAAGCCAACTTTGGGGGCCAACCACAGGCGTTTCAGGCTCAACAAACTGGGTTCAATGGCATGCAAAATCCTCAGCCGACTGGTTATCAGGGACCGCGACCTCCCATGCCTCCCATGCCTACTGGTTATGGTCAGAGGCCCAACGATGGTACTATGGCGGCGCCCCTGAATGCTCAACCGACCGGACGGCCTGGACAGTGGGGTCTTGTTAATGCGCCTGCGTCGGGTTTGCCAAACATTGATGCATTGCAGGCTCGAATGATGCCTCAGCAGGGCCGCGAGGCAAGCTCATTTACAACACAAGGACTTCAGGGAAATGCTGTCATTCCATGGGCAATCACCAAGGAGGAAAAGACGCGATACGACTCGCTTTTTCGCGCGTGGGATGGTTTTGGCAAAGGATATATCGGCGGAGACCAAGCCATTGAGATTTTTGGCCAAAGTGGTTTGGAAAAGCCTGATCTGGAGCGGGTCTGGACTTTGTCTGATCATGGAAACAAAGGTCGGCTGGATCTGGACGAGTTTGCTGTCGCTATGCATTTGATCTATCGAAAACTTAATGGCTATCCATTGCCCAACACGCTGCCTCCTGAACTCGTTCCGCCCTCGACTCGCAATTTCAGTCAGTCTATCGGGACTCTCAAGTCCATGCTACATCAAGAGTCGGACATTCGAAAGAACTCTGGTGCGGCACTCCTGCCCCAGAAAACCGGCGTCAGTTACATGAAGAGCCGCTCTTTTAGAGATGGTGGTGTGGGAGCACAAGGCGGTCGCAAAGATGCCACCGTATTCCGGAATGACGATGAAGACTTTGGCTATCGCTCCAGTGCTCGCCGAAGACTGGGCAACTCTTCTTCTTCCCCGCGATCCGAGTCACCGGCGTCGATCAGCGAGGATTTTACTCTCGACCAGCTCAGGAAAAAGATAAAGGAGAAGCAGGTTCTCTTGGACGCAATGGACTTTGCTGATGAGAAAAACAGCGAGGAAGACGACATTCTGGACCGAAGAGATCGCAAGGAGTCAGAAGAGTTGTACCGTCGCATTCGTCGCATTCAAAGCGATATAGATGGTCATCCTGATGCGGCATTAGTCACCGGAGACTCGGACGCCGAGCGTCGGTCCTTGAAGCGTCAACTGCAAAACCTGACTGACAAGGTCCCTGAGTTGGCTTCCCAGGTTCGCAGGACCGAAAAGGCGATCATGGAAGCACGCATGGAATTATTTCGCCTCAAAGACGCCAAGGCACACCCTAACAGTGGCCCACAGATTGTTGGAACGGGTCCTGGTGGCGCCATCACGGAGAGTGATCGTTTGAAGGCCAAGGCCAAGGCCATGATGCAGCAACGAACCGCGGCTTTAACAGGGAAGAAAATTGACGTGGGCACAGAGGATACCGATGCTCCCAAGAGACTCGAAGAAGAAACTTTCAAGGTCAAGTCCGAGAAGGAAAGCAACGAGAGCATGGTCCGTGACGTGGAAGAAAGCGTTCGCGACTTTGCCCGGGGCATCGAAGATAGTCTCAAGGAAGGTAGCCAGGATGACTCGAGCGAACATGAAAAGCGTCGCTGGGAAGACGCCCTAGGAGTCGAGGATGAGATTCGAGATTTTATATTCGACTTGCAGCGTGAAAGTCGGGCTGCTCGTGTTCGTGCTCAAGACAAGCTAGCTCCTCGACACGCGCCAGCTGCTGAGGAGTCTCAACCTAAGAGAGTTGCTAGTCCGTACCGCGAGGAACCTACGGCCGCTGCGTCTCGGACTGCCACTCCTCCAGCTGCGGGGGGATCCTACTCTTCGTACAAGACGCCAGAAGAGCGAGCGGCATACATTAAGCAGCAGGCAGAACAACGCATGGCCGAGCGTCTGGCGGCTCTCGGTATCAAAGCGCCCGCAAAAAGCGGCGAAACAGCTTCGCAGCGAGCTGAGCGAGAAAAGGCCGAGCGAGCTGCCAGGTTAAAGCAAGCCGAAGAAGAAGATGCCCGGAGAGAAGCCGAAAGAAAAGCTCGTCTGGCAGAAGAGCAAGGAGGTGCGCCTCCTGCTGCACCCGTGTCAGTTCCGGAAGCGCCTACCAGGACTGGAACCAGAGCACCGCCGCCGCCTCCAACAAGAAAAGGCGGCAGAGCAGAAACATCAGCAGACACGTCGGAGCATGACGCAGCCAAGAGGTCGGAAGAGGAGCATGCTGCTTCGGTCGCTGAGGAGGCAAGACTCACGAGAGAAAAGGAAGAGCAACACCAAGAGACTCAGCAAATAGAGTAAGTCACGTATAATGTCTTTCAGTACTGTTCTTCTTTTGTCTGATCAAAACACTCGGACGGTTTCTTGTGAACCGTACTAACATTGCCCCCAGGGAAACTGCCAGAGCAGAGCAAGACGAGTTTGCCAGAGAACAGGAAGAGGCTGCAGCACGCTTGAAGGCTCTCGAAGAGCAAGTCAGACAGGGCAAGCTGCGCAAGGAAGAAGAGAAGAAGCGCAAGAAGGCCGCCACGGCGGAAGCCAAGGAACAGGAAGCCAAAATGGCTGCGAGACGAGCCGAGATTGAACAAGCTAAACAGCGGGAACTTGAGCTCCAGCGTCAATTAGAAGCTCTTGAGGACGACAGTTCGTCTGACGAAGAAGGGCCCCAAGAACCACACGTCTCTACCCCTCAGGATTCTAACCCAAGCGGAAACCAGGCTGTGGAACCAGAATTGGAGGAAAAGGCCAGCTCGCCGCCTCCGCCTGTGCCTTCGATCCCGATTCCCGAGGTCATCATGTCTCCTCCCCCAGCAGTAGACACTGAAAGCAAGAATCCCTACCGCAGGATGAGGGCGGCATCCACGGGTCAATCCCCAGACTCGGCGCCTCCCGCGCCGGCTGCCGCAGCTCCCGTAGCGGCTCCTCCTGCGACTCCTCGATCCGATCCGTCCACCAACCCGTTTCACAGAATGTCGCAGGCCCCGGCCGCCGCTCCAAGCGCACCGATCTCTAGGAAGCGAGCAGACTCCGAGGACTGGGGCTCTGACAAGGACGATGACGAGGACTCGGATGATGAGCGCCCTGGTGGTGGAAGTGCGGCGCACTTGGCTTCGATCTTGTTCGGTACCATGGCGCCTCCGCGACCACTGTCTGCTGCTGGAAGGGAATCAACAACCGCCAGCCCGGCACCAGTGAACGATGCTGTTATCGCGGCGCCTCTGCCTCCTCCTCCTCCTCCAGCTTCGAGCTCAGATGCTCCCGTTGCACCACCACCACCACCACCCCCTCCTTCTGCCATGTCTGAAAGTAATGGCCCTGCATCTCCTCCTCCTCCGCCACCGCCTATGCCGCCTACAGGAGCAGCGCCTCCTCCGCCGCCCATGCCTGGCGCTGGAGCCCCTCCACCACCACCTCCTCCTCCTCCCCCACAATCGGGAGGTGGCGGGGCAGCTGCTCCAGCGCCCTCTGGCGGACGTCCGGCTGGATTCTTGAGCGAGATTCAGCTGGGCAGGAATCTTAAGAAGACGAATACAGTTGACAAGAGCGTGTCGGCGGTGGCGGGCCGTGTTTTGGACTAGGAGGTCTTGTTCATCTTGTGGGAGTATAGCGGTCGAGACATACGGGGTAGATAGGATGGAGAGGAGTCTTAGTGCGAAACGATAGATTGCTTGGAAGTTGGTTGGTGTTTCATTGATCTTGTGTTACGTGTAGGTGCTACACTACACGTTTGTATTGCGTATGCGTATATTTTTTCTAAAAGAATTTGTATTTAATGGAGAGGAGGGGAGGGTAACTTGCTTGTTAAAGCTTGATTGGGGTAATAATACATAAGTGTTATGTGCACAATTACGTGTTTAGTTGCGCTGCGTTTGACAAACTACCTTGTTGGGCGGTGCGATGGCGGTGAAGATGAAGCTATTGTGAATGTGATGATCGTCGGTTACTATTTTAGGGCGGACGTGGAGGCAGAGGGGAGGGGGAGCATCATTCACACAGTGAGAAGTAATAACTGAGAAGGCTTCTCCCTCCTTTGGCATTTCTGTAAGACGAGGCTACATTCGGGTCGTGATGGATACTATGTTTTGGAAATGTCTGTCTTGATGTGAATGGCGTGACGTGTAACTTATAAGTTCGTAGATCAGAGCTGGTGTGGGTATCAACCAATGATGAGAGAAAGATCAATGGAACGATGAGTACGTTATTCAACAATGGAGACATCCATAATGGAAAACATTCTCAATGATGGATTGACTTGGAATGAGGTCAGGCGCAGGGAAACCAGGCCATCCGGTCAAAAGGGAAGGGCATGTAAAGGCCCCTACCCCGGAGGATGTCTGCGCAACAACATGAAGTTTATTGTCAACTCTCTCCTTTACACAATTTTCTCGGTAACGGTGCACGGACCACGTCCGCCCACTTCTGTTATGATTTGGCTGTATAACCTGCTGTAGCCCTAACAGCAGTCCACCTCCGAATGGAAA
>SRPX01000620.1:0-14145 GCA_018360215.1 Claviceps spartinae
ATCCATATGTACGGAGTAGTACATCCATATGTACGGAGTAGTACATCCATATGTACGGAGTAGTACATCCATATGTACGGAGTAGTACATCAGGAATTGCGATTGAGGAATGACTAATACATACCTGGTAAGCGGCCCAGGGCTGTTGCGGAAAAAATCACTGCAGCAACTACGGAGTGCCTAGACTCGTCGCGGATAGGTACTCGTCGCGGCAATGTCAGCCCCCTCTTCCCACAAGCCGAAGAAAAACAACTTGTGAGCGGAGGCGACTGTACGCTAATTACCTCCTACATATGGATTTCATGACCAAGCAGCCGCGGCCTTCTCCAGCGGTCAATAGGCCCTCACGCGTTCTCCGAAGGCTCCGAAGGTCAATTAGGTCGGCAAAGCAGCTGACAAGGTACCTACCCACCACCACGATCAGCCCGACGAAAACCAATCAGCATGCCACCCAAAGTTCGGGCCAGCCCAACGGCATTTGATATATGGGATCTATCATACAATCCTGCGATTGCTACCTCGCCCGCACCTGCCACTTGGGCTAGAACAAATGTAATAACGCAGACGCCAAGCAGAGCACAAAAGCTCAGTTTGATTGGGCGTTTCAGAGTATGTAGGTTGCGGCTTTGATCCTCGGAGCGCGGTTTGTACTGCTATGCAGTAATAAGTGCATTTTCTTGATTGATCAGCAATGCGAGGGAAAATCGGATGTGCTAACGATTCTCAGTCAAAGGTGTTTATACCGACTCTCGCTCCGGCCAACTCCCAAACCTCAGCTCGAGCCTCGATCCTCAGAGTCCAGACAAAGCAATTGATGATGTTTCCAGTGGCCTGACTGGCCCCACCAACAGAAAGGCCAATAATGTCATCGTTATCAATTCCCACTGCTGTTGGTGCGGTCATTCTCACTGCCCTTCGAGCTGGGACTCAGGCCTGTAGTATAACTGGATTTGATATCCGTAGACCGTACCGCACGGCGCACATTCAACCGACGACTACTGGGGTCTTTCTCTGATTCCTCAGTACATCGCTCAGGGAGTAGATTGTGGTCGGCTCCATAATCACGCCTTCTTCGTGATCAGTCTTCAAGAGGCTCTTTCTGCTTTTTGCAAAAAAAGATAAGTAGCTTGCTTGGGTAGCGGCTTGGCTGTTGCGGGGAGTTCAAATTGTATCCACTGACAGCACAGGACGCCGCATCTTATCAAGAGGCTTTTTACTGTGCCTAACGAGAGGCCTGCAGGCGGAGACACTGAATATCTGGCGTGTGAGTTCCAATCGTCGCAGTAGTATCAGCAGGCGCTCCTTAAAGCCTGCGTTTCACGATGCGAAGTCGAGAAGCTCCTGTGCCGCAATCCAGGTGTACAGTACTGTCGTGGCACAACACAAGACGCGAATTGGACGTTCTCCAGAGTTCCAGTGTGCAACAATTATACCGTGCCAGGTGCCTCCGCATGAGCCCATGAAAAACGTGGCCGATAGGTACGCGCGGACTAATGGAATCGTCGAATTTCGAAAGGTGCTACGACTGGTGCTTTCAAGAGGTCGGTCTTGGCATTGACAGCCGTTACCCGTAGCATGAAACTAACTAGTCCTACTTCAAAAGGAACATATGCTGGCCTCTCAGAAGTTAGAACTCGTCAACTGAGTTGTCATCGTCGCATCAAGCGTTTCCAATGGAAGTCATGTGAGTTCGATGGCAAAGCTCTAGAACACGACATGATCAAACAATCATAGGTCCGCAGCTCGATCGGGTCTCACATCACGATTCTCGTAGGTAGCACATCTGATATCTCCCCGGTAGTAAAGCTTCCTATAGTGGTCGGATGGCACAAGTCATGCTTCTGTAAACGAGATAGAGTATGCTCGAAAAAGGTTACGAGGAAGGAACCGAGATTCACCTGACTAGTTCTCATTAATTTGGCTCATCATAGAGTGGGCAATACGTACAGTATATTGATGGCCCTTGTCTCCATGTCTTCTGAGTGTAGGATAGAAACCTCAAACTCCGCGGCGCTAAAGCCAAAATCTCGAAGTGCGGTTGCTTGTGCAATGTCGTAGGTTGTGTAGATAATCCGCATTGACCAAAGAGAGACAAGACAAGTCTAAGCCTCACGTGCGCGAGACCCGAAGGCACTCGGTGCAAGTACCTACAGTATCTAAATAATAAGGGTCAAGGCACCTAAATTTACCTAAGGTACTGTATGTCGGTGGCTTTAGGGGACTGCGCGGCCCGCTGTACATACCAACTCATTATTGTCGTATAGTTATACATACCTATACCTAGGTAGGTAAATATTTAATATATGCATACGATGTTGCATCGTAACAACTAGTATTCTCTGGAGCTGTTTTTCAGGAGAAAGAGAACGAAAGAGTAAGGGGCGCCCGTGATCGATGAGGGAAAAAAGAAAAGAAAAGCCAAAGCTCACGTTGTCTTGTGACTGAGCCGCGTTCTTTCTTCTTCTCTCTTTTCCTTTTTTCCCTCTTCTTCTTTTTCCTTCTTCTTTTCCCGCGCTTCCGTACTCCGTACGGAGTAGCTGCCGGTTGTACCTCAAAATTGGCAGCAGACAACTGTTCTGTTCTGAAGCTCAACAAAATCAAAATACGCATGAACATCTCTACGTCATGGCCCATTTAACGATCTACCCTACCCCAGTCCCCGCGAAAAAGGTCGTGCTGATTACGGGCGGGGTATTGTTAGAATGGGTTTGTTATCGGCATGGCCACCCCTGGCCATCGCTAGCAAAACTACCCGCGCACCCTGCAGCCAGAAGAGCTTGACTCTTGAGTCGGATTGACTGACGTACCTATGTACGTACACACGTACATATGTATATCCATGCATGCAGTTACAGGACCAGCTCGAGAACGGTGCTGCAAAAGTGCTCTCGCAGTCACGATTCGGCCGAGTTAACTTGTGATCGACAATACTGGCGCAGTATGGACGACCTCGCAGCGCAGTTTGTTACACGTCGATATGTTTTACGTCATCAGTTCCTGACGCGTATGGGGTGCATACGATGATGAGACAAGGATCTGACAGCATCATCAATATGGTCTCCCACTTCCCATAGATGATAGCACAGAGTTTCCGGCAAGTTGCAATCTACACGACTGTCCAGGCGGCCGTCCGACGTCGGGGGATTTCGAGGACGCATGCCAGGGATATTGGTAATTGAGCGTCTGGGTTAGTATTATCATGCCGAGCATCATTGCGATGCTAAGACAGTGTTGAGACGGTGCTAACGTATAAGTTAGGGCGAGACTCTCGCCGCGCCTTGTGTCAAGTGCGTCAATGCCTATCGGAGTGGCGAAGCTCATGTTAGGTACACCGTACATACCTCTGAAGGTAGACGAGTCTGCAGTGCCAGGACGGGATACTAGAGGTATATAGGTATCATGCAGCAGGACAGGATTACAGTGGTCATGGAAGATGCGTTGGCGATGCATATGCACAGTGGGTCAGTTAATGCCGAGTAAGTTGAACCGTTGATACACGTGGATTGGAAAAGGTTGGCGAATGACCTGACACCGCTCTGTTTTACAGAGTATCAGTATATGGGATTGTCATTGGATCCCAGACGGAACACGGTGAGCTGCTCAACCATCAGTGGAGGTTGAGAAGTGGTGGATGGAAACGGCACACACGTGTAGTCTTGTGACTCCTGTCCAGTGATTGTCATTGCCTGCAGAATTCACCTTCCCTTTCTAGGTCGATGGGCTTATGGAGTACATACCTAGACTGGTGCATATTCATACATAACACAAGTTCAAGCCAAAGTCGGTGATGATACCTACGGAGTCTTTACGGAGTCAGTCTGATCGAATTGACCCTGAGGCCCGAGGGAAGAGGGAAGAAAGAAGAAAGAAGAAAGGTGGGGGAACGGGCACTTGGCGCGCTTGGGTTGTTGAGCCGATCAGTGATCACGGGAAGATCGAAGAGCGGGGGTGGAGATTTGGCAAGGTACGCTGGTCTTTGACTCTCCCGTCCTCCCTTGCAGGTACATTACGTATGTACTACCTATTACATACGGATATCTGCTTGGAGATTTTGCACATTATGTATTCCTTTTTCCTTAGCTGCTGTCTCCTTATCCTTCCTTTTTTGACACTGACTGCATCTGATGGTGCGTCGGTATGTACATACTAGATTACTCTAAGATAAAATCACATCACACTGTTGTCGCATTGTGCATAACATCGCGCTCAGGCCCACCGCGGTCCGCGTTCTGCATGCATCCAGCAATTAGCATCGCAGCCCGACCAGATAAGGGTTGGGAACACATCACGACAGGCTACACTACAGCAGCTCAGACGAGAATTCCGACAATAAAATCGTTCCGTTGGCTAGCCATCTGACCTGACTTCTGTCTACCGAACCAGACTCCGCGCGTTGATACCGGTGGGTTGGGTGGCCCTACAACTCCGAGTGAGCCACGAAACGCAAGCTGAATTTCTACCCTAGCTCTTTCATCGTTAAGTGACGTTTTCACCTCTATTGCTAGGACTTACGTCTACCACCGTGGTCAACTCGCTTATGATCCCCGTGGCTACCACGTACGTGCATGGGTGGCGCAGTACATACGTACGTACGGAGTACACGGAACGTTTCATTGCACGAGGCGTCGCCCCACCGCGAAGCTTTTTGAAGCTCAAATCTACATGACAAAGTCGCATACATCTATGATATACTCTAGTTCCCAGCTAAATAATCCGTTCACGACCGATTTCGGGCGATTTGGGCCAGGTGCGTGCGTGCATAAGGAAGTTGCCGACTTGCAGACGGCCGTAACCCCCAAACACGACTTTGGCATCCCTTCCTGTGTCTGGTATGTGACCGTATGTCTCGTACACATGTCTGATATGTCTGTAAAGGAGAACATGTAAACGTCATGTCTGACGAATCTGTCTTGTTTTGTCTGGTACATCTGGTGTGCCTGAAATGTACTCCAGGCAATGACCTATCTGAGGTGCGTGTTCGTACATCGGCCATGACGTTGAAACTTCAGGTTCAAGGAAGTACTCCGTAAGCAGTCAGGCATGCGGGCCGAACACTTCAATGTCTCGATCCATCCTCGTTTCTCCGCACGTTGACAGCCTTCAGAACCTCAATCGTCCTCCATTTCCATCTTTCCCGATACGTAACAATACCCTTTAATCGGTCAACTTCTTTCTTCTTGTCACTAGTGTGCCAAGATGTCACCGCACTTTCCAGCATCCACATTTTCCTATCCGACCAACCAAACTTCCTTCCGTTTCGGCGCCTCCAGCCATCTAACTCTGGGTGGCATCGCGAAGGGCTTCCGGTATATATGATCGACTATCTTCTTCTTCTTCTGACGATGAAAATTCCGTAAAAAGGGTTCGATGGGTTATCTGAACTAACCACCAAAAAGACTTCTCCTTGTCATGTCTCATCCTACCCAATTGTGATAACTTCGAATTTGTTAGTGAACATGGGTTCTCTTCCCATCGCTGGAACGCCATCGACGCCGTCGTCGCTGCTGTTCCAAAATGTTCGCATATTTGACGGCCATGATGAGATCCCCAATGGTTACGTTCTCGTCCAAAACGGCGTTATAGCACACGTGTCGACACAGCCCCTATATCCTCCAGACGCCTTCACAATGGTCATCAATGGGCCTGGTCACACGTTGATGCCGGGGTTCATCGACGGCCATGTACATGTTTATGAGGCGGCGGCTCTCCGACAATCACTGGACTTCGGAGTCACGACCGTCTGTGACATGCACAATGAGCCGCTTCTCATGTCGAAATTGAGGCGGGTTGCCGCGGAGGATAGCGATGCTGCAGATTTGAGAGCGGCATGTCACGGAGCCACGATCGAGGGCGGCTGGCCAGCTGCGCTTCTTGTCTCACATGATCCTTCTCCAGAGGTAAATATAATAATGATGATCCGACCATCTCCGCATTCATACCTTATAATTCGCCTTGCAACATCCAAGCGAGTGGCGGTAGCCTGACCGACGAGCAATGAGAAGGAGGCTGACAAGAACTTCCAGTTCAAGAAAGCGCTACAAAATTGGCCAAAGTTGGAATCACAATCCGACGTGGATGCTTTCGTCGAGTTACGCAAAACAGACGCAGATTTCATCAAGCTATTCCACGAGGATGGCAAGTGTCTTGGACTCAACCTTCCCAAGCCGTCTATGGAATTGCAGCGCATGGTCATCGAAACGGCTCACAAGAACGGGCTTTCGTGTTTCGCTCACGCTTTCGGCTTGCAATCAGCGATCGAAGTATTGAATGCCGGCGCGGATGGCACGGCTCATACCATTGTAGATTTTCCGCCGACCCAGGAATTGATAGATGCGTACAAGAAGAACAATGCGTAAGTGCTTTCTAATCCGGATTCCGAGTGAACTGAAGGTCGAATCGACATACTGACTTGGCGCCAGTCACTGCAACCCGACTCTTGTCTGCATCGCGAGTATGACCAACGAAGGTCTCAAAGATCAGGAGGCGTACGCGAATGACCCACGAGCCCAACAGTTCTTACCTGGTCCTGCCAAGGCACTCATGTGCAAATGCGTTGCGTTGTCGAATGAAAAGTGTCGAGTAGAGTATGCGTATGAAAGCGTCAAAATGATGAGAGAAGCTGGTGTTGATGTGATTATGTGAGTATGCTCGTCTTTCACTTGGAATGATTTGCCTTGTTTCGAGCCTTGGCCCATCCAACTTACTAAACTTTTCGCAGGGGCACCGATACAACTGGCCGGGTCGGCGGAATGGCCTACGGCGTGACTGCTCATCACGAAATTGGCATGTTTGTGAAACACTGCGGTTTTAGACCGATCGAGGCGCTCCGATCGGCTACTTCCATCCCGGCGAGAAGATTTGGGCTCACGGACAGAGGGCGGATCCAAACAGGACTCAGGGCAGATCTGGTCCTGGTGAAGGGCAACCCAATGAAAGATATACGGGACACCTTGAACCTAAGGGGAGTTTGGAAGCAGGGCAGCCTTTGCTCCTCGTACCTTTCATGAAATTAATTGGCGTTTGGAAAATATGATGACAAACAGTCTGGTCCTAAGCGATACCCAGCTTCATACAACTTGTCTCGGTACGGGAGTCCAGTGCCTAGTCTGGAGCACCTAGTCGGGTCGGGGTAGTCTGGAGCCCTTTGATTGATGCAACCATTTTTTATCAAGTTGGCGAATCCATTTTTCTTGTATTTTCTTCTTTTCTATTTCTTTTATCGACTAGGACCCACCATCTCATCGGTTGGGGTTGTGTAAGGGCACATTAGCTCTCATATGAAGAAAGATTCCATTGTCATGTTCAATTCGTGCATCTCCGTGCAGCCTCTATTCTTGACAGATTATCTTCGCTCAATCTTTGTGTTCGAGTCGGAAGCAAGCCAAGAAGCCAAGACGCTGAGGTATGGCAGAGAGAAAGAGAAAGAGGGAAAATAGAAGAGGAAAAGAGAAAGGGCAGGGGGAGATGCTGAGAGTTCGGTTCAATCTTTAGGCCTTATCGACGAAGACCTACGTACTGACTTGTTTGCGACGCTGAATGAACAGAAGCAGTGTTGCAAGTTGCAAACTTGAACAAGAGGCACCCCCTCCTTTGGCAATGACTCAGCTGGCCCACCCATGGCTGCATTTGCCATTGCCATCTCTCCGCAGCTAGGTACCTACTCGCCAAAAGTGCGATTCAAATGGAGCTCGCAAATACGTTTGTCACATCTTCCGATTCGAAACATGAAAAGCTATGTGCCACCCAATCAAGTAGATCTTTGGGCGATTCGGTGCGCTGTCGGTAGTCGCAAATCTTCCTCCCTATCAGAACACCTGGACCAGTTCGGCATGCACTATGGCGGCGTCAGTAACCATCCTCTCGAGCTTCACCACCCTCCGTCATCGTCGTGCTAACAAACTTGACGCAGCACCGGCAGCGTACTTTCATTGCCATTTCGTCGCTCTTCCCATTTCTCACTGGCTTTAACGATCCGGCAGTATATAAACAGCAAACATGACCAGCACCCAGATATGTTCAATCAAGATCTCGATACCATCGATGCTCTTCGTCAGGATGCTGTCAATGTTCGGGAGCCTCATCTGAGCGGCGTTGAGAAGCTGGAAGCATATGCGGCGCAATTGGCATGGATAAGTGGCAAATTCCCCATTGATGTAGGGCTTCAGAAGTTACTCCAGGCAGGCACATTTTAACCACGACTAACAAAGCTGATCAAGGTTGGCGCAGAGTTTACTTGGTATCCCGCTCTTGGATATAACACAGAACGACCGATGGTACGAAACAATATGAAGTACGAATTGATCAACATTCTCTACAATCTTGCCGCTTTGTACTCTCAGCTTGCAGTCAACACGTCTCGATCTACCTCCGAGGGCATTAAACTAGCGGCAAACTACTTCTCGCTCACGGCCGGTGTACTGTCATACATGAAGAAAGAAGTTGTTCCTGAATTGCGCATGTCTGATCCGCCCGAGGATATGGATGAACATACACTAGAATCTCTGTTACAACTCTTTTTGGCCCAAAGCCAAGAATGCTTCTGGCAGAAGGCCGTCGTCGATGGATACAAAGACGCTTCTATAGCAAAACTGGCGGCCAGAGTATCTGACCTGTACAGTCTGGCAGGAGAGGCGGCTATAAGAAGTGAGGCCATAAGCAGCGCATGGATTCATCACATGACGGCAAAACATCATCATTTTGCCGCCGTTGCGCAATATCGGGCTGCGCGCGATTGTTTGGAGAAGAAAAAATATGGCGAAGAGGTTGCGAGACTGAACGATGCGGTCACTTGTGTAATAGAGGGCCTGAAGGAGACCAAAGGTGGCTATGTCAGTAAATTGGTAGTTGACGATCTAAATGGTCTGAAACGCAAGGTCGAGGATGATCTTAAAAGAGCAGAGAGGGACAATGATATGATCTTCTTGAGTAGGTTTCCCTTGCTGTATACTCTTTTTTATTTCTCCAACTTACCTGTTTGCCTAGATCCCGTTCCTCTCAAATCAGAACTCCGACTTCTTGAGAGAGCGAATATGGCACTTGCTCGTGTGCGCCCTCAAGTTACCAAGCCGTTCGATTACCTGGGAGATAAGGCGGAGTTTGGACCAGCTTTGTTTAGCAAGCTCGTGCCCTTTTCAGTTCAAGTTGCGATATCAATATACGAGGAGCGAAGAGACCGGATGGTGAATCAGAACATTATCCAAGAATTGGAAACTCTCAACGACAGCATGCATGCTTTTATCAGCTCCATTGGTCTTCCCGGATCCCTGCAGGCTTTGGAGAAGCCTCTGGGCCTGCCCCCGAGCTTGATTCAACACGCTGAAGAGCTCAGGCAGGCAGATGCTATTGGACGACTTCACAAAGGCTTCGCAGACGTCGAAAAACTACGATCCGCAGATATAGCGGTTTTTGAAGAGGGTACATCAGCGCTGGTCGCCGAAGATGCAGAAAACCAAAAGCTAATGACGAAATATGGAACTGATCGGTGGACGCGGCTTGATAGTCAGAGCGACGCACAAGGTGCCAAGCTCTGGGAACACGCGTCCGAGATTGAGGGATACTTCAGTAGCAGTGCGAGCAGCGATGCTGTTGTGCGAGAAAAATTCGTCGAATGCGAAGAACTGCTTCTCATACTAAGCGGGTCAGATCAGCAACTGATGGACTTTGTGCCCGCTACGTCACAGAGGGACACAAACCCTGAACTGAAGCAGTCGGTTCTCAAAGTGCGAAGCGTTTATAATGATGTGTTGAGACTAGAGAGCAAACGAAGAAAGAAGGTTGAAAGTTTACGCGAAACCGTCCGTCGAGATGACATCAAATCAGATATCTTGAAAGAGGCGGCTAGACTCGAGCGAACGTACCCCTCCACGGCAATAGTTCCTGCTCACTTTGAAGTCTTCTTTGAGAAACGTCTGGACAGACTTTACGAGCCGGTATTGAAAATGCTTGGCAACGATGCGGCTGAGCAGGACCGGTTGCTGACTGAAGTTGACCGAGCGAATCGAGCATTTGAATCGCAGAAACGCAAATGCGGTGACCGTGGTTCCAAGGATCGCGAAATAGCTCTCCAAAAGCTTGACAGTGCCTACTTCAAATACAAAGAAATCGTTAACAACCTCGAAGTCGGCAGGAAGTTCTACAATGACCTTAACAAGATCGTCGGCCAAGGCTTTCGTGATGTTGCTAAAGGATGGGTGGCTCAGCGACGGGTGGAAGCCAGAGCCCTAGAAGAGTGAGTCTTAAGAATGTGGTGCTTTATTTATGTGTCTTACGCATGCTGACAGATTGCAAGGGAGCTTAGCATGCCGCCTTTGGCAAACCTCAATTTGTCGCGCGAATCTCCGCCACAACAAAGCCCGGTTGCGACTTCTTACCAACGGCCACACTCATCGTGCTTTGCTCCAGAATCTGTCGCGCCGCAGGACTCACATGACAATTCCGTATTGCCCCAGCCGCGGCCAGGATCGACCGCACCGCCGTCTCTCGTTCATCCGTCCGAAACACCCATTCGACCGTGGGCAGGAAACAGCCTTCAGCAGCCACAACCGCAAGGCCCTTCCGCGAGTCCAATGGCCACGATGTGGAATCCAGGAATGGGAATCAGGTTTGGCGGTCATGGTTCGGGTGCACCACCACAAGCTCGGGACGATCATGGACAGCAAGCCAAGAAATCGGGAACGTGGAATCCTGACTCGGGCATCAAGTTTGGTTGATCCATGCGAAGTATTTCAGCTGTTGTTTCAATCCTTTGTAAAACAAGGGATGTGGCGTTGTACTATTCATAGATGAAACTTGGCTGTACATACTCCGTATGCTCATGATTGTAAGATTAGGCGGCTGGTGAAAACCGGCTCCGGCGTCTATCATCAAGTCTGAAGATTACAAAGCTCATAATGCGACGTCACTGACTTAGCCTTTGGGTACTCCGTGTTCTCGGTAGTGACCTCAATTTCCTACTCAGAACACCCGAAACATTGAGGCGGTAAAGTTTTGGAGAGCGGCGACACGAATCGGAGCACACTCAAGGTGCTCTGTGTCTTGCAATACGATACCAGATGGTACATACATACATTATTGGCTGCTCACGCTCGCGGCCCGCGAATGTTGGCTGTATCAAGTTTCCACGTGCAGCTCTAAATGATCATGCCAGGCTGAGGGACGTGGTCATTTTTTCGGGTGGAATGATGGGAGCCGCGCAACACCATGTCATCCTTTGCCGCAAGATGCGCAGACGTCTTGGCAATTCTTTACTCCGTAGTCGGTCAATAGCCGGATCGTAACAACCTGAAATACCTAATCTACCTAGGTATACTCCGTACTTACTCCATATTTGCTTAACTTGTGGAACGGGTCATCTTGCGGCGAAGAATGTATGTATTCATATAGTCGGGGACCTTATATCACAGCATTGGACAGTTCCAACTTCCAGGGGCTAGACTGCGCCTGCCACGACACAGATCTCTTGGCATTGTTGTTGGCCGAGGCGCAACCATCCGATGTGGACGGGTACAGCCGAACAAGGCTGGAGGCATACGGAGTACAGTAGGTACATATACCTAATAAATTTGTCGATACTGTTATTAAATAAGTGGGCGCACATGCGTGCGTGAAATTAAGGAAGCCGGAATTGCGCGGGGCAGATGTTATGTATTGCTTGTTGGTGCACTTGCAATTTGGTTTCCCTTCACACTGTTTCAAATTGATGCAATCATCGACAGCACTATAGAGTAATGGCCTTTCTTCCTGTTTTCCCCTCGACTTGCTCTGGGGATGTGTTGAACGCAGCTTTCAAATCCTTCTTCTTTGCATCGTACTGTTGTTGCATCCTGATGCGACATGCGAGATGAAAACGGGAGACCGTGACGTAAGAAGGATTTCATTCCCAAAGTAAGCGCAATGGCGCATACCAGGTGCATAGGTAGCCTGGCGAAACCTACGGAGTACAATGTAGTAAGATTGACGGCGCTTGTACATCAATGGGGTCGCAATTTCGGCATCCAGACGGACCAGACCCTCAGATCTGCAGGGTATCCCCTGCCGCGTTGTGCCTCGATTCTACTCTCCGTACGCAGGTACACTCCGTAGACGCTGTTAAGCCCTGTGCTTCACAGGGCCTAGGGGGTCTCGTCAGTGTTCGAAGGTTCCGCGAGGTGGATCTTCAAGGGCACAGGTGACGGATCTAATGTTTACTCCGTAGACTACTCTGAGGCTACTCCTTACGGTCGCCTACCTCCTGGACACCATGGGCTGTTTCCAAAGTTTCCAAACGAGCATCCAGGGGCATTGGCAGGGCATCCGCAACTGCGCGATGCCGCTCTTTCCTATCAGGCTAAAAGACGTCAAGCTGTAGGTATTTGTCCGAGACGCAACCTTGTCTCGCTGTTCACAGACACCAGACGGACAGGAAATGTTCCTGCATTAATAACGCAGCTTTTCCCCGCTCGCGCTCAGATCTCCGATTCCTCGAACTGTATCAGGAAACCTTAGGTCGAGAATTAACACGAACGACGAAAGCCGACGCCGTGCCAACACAATGCTTTCCTTCTTCACGGTCGTGCTGACCTTGGTCACTGCCGTGCTGGCAAAGAGCCGGATTTCTCCTCCCCAAGGGGCCCTGATCGTTGGACGCGGTTATCATACGACTATTCAAGGAGCCGTGGATGCTCTCAACTCAACTCAAACTCACGAAGAGCAAATTATCTTCATCTATCCCGGAATCTACCACGAGCAAGTCACCATTGACTCTATCAAGAGCCCCCTCACGATCTACGGCTACAGCAACAACACGCTCTCATACGCTGCCAACCAAGTCACCATCGTGGCTGGCCATAGTCAGAAAGACAGGCCTCACAATGAATCAACTGCGACTCTACGTGCCAAGACCGCCAACTTCAAGCTTTACAATGTCAATGTTGTGAACAGCTTTGGCGAGGGGTCACAGGCTCTTGCTCTGTCGGCATACCAAAATGTAAGTTCTGAGTCCTGACAACGCTGGAAGCCAAGCGCTTTCTCTTATTTTCATTGACAGTAGGAACAATCACTAATGTGTGTCTCTCTTGCACCACCTACAGAACCAAGGTTATTACGCTTGCTCGTTCAAGGGTTTCCAAGATACCGTCCTTGCGCAGAAGGGATCGCAACTCTACACCAGCTGTTACATTGAAGGAGCCACGGACTTTATCTTCGGACAAGGTGCAAATGCGTGGTTTGAACGTTGCACAATCGGCGTGCTCTCTACCTCAGTTGGATACATCACTGCCTCCGGCCGCAACTCCGAGGACTCACCAAGCTACTACGTATTCAACCGCGCGATAATCGGGGCCGCTATCGGCCAGAAGGTTCAGGCAGGCCTCTATTATCTCGGCCGGCCGTGGAGGTCTCACGCTCGCGTCGCGTTTCAGTACTCTTTCATGTCCAATGTCATCAACAGCGCAGGTTGGTCGGTCTGGAACTCGCCAAGAGATGATCGCATCGAACACGCGTCTTTCGGTGAACTTGGCAACTCAGGGCCAGGTGCGACCGGCAAGAGAGCGAGCTTCTCCAAGAAGTTGGAGCACGAGTTGCAGATGGGTGATATTTTGGGACAAAACTTCACTTCCGAGTACTATTATGATGCGTCATACGTACGCCCATCAAGCGCAGAATAACTACTCCTAGACACGAAATACTATTTTCTGCACCTGGCATCTGCCATGCGAGGCAGTTCAGGGGCAGGTGGGGTGAATTTGATAGGGGCCCCCGATTCCTCCGCCTCCTGGCACTTCTACTTCTACCTAAAAGAAACCCTGACGCATCTGGCCTGGGAAGATGATGGAGGGGCAGGGGCGCACTTTTCGGCTAAATGCATAACTAGAATTAATTTAATCATACAGAGCAGCTGTTTCTTCATTCAAAGCAATATACATATTGTAATACAGTAATGTCATGGATTCACCTTCAGAATAACTATCGTAATCGCCGCGCTCTTATTACTCTGTAGTTGTACTCCGTACTCCGTACTCCGAACACTGCATGAAATTGAGAAGGGTGCGTTTATCGGGCACCAGCTCTGGCGTAATTAAATGGCACCAAAAATGTGGCTGGGCTCCGGTGGTCACCGACATCGCCCGGTCCACCCAAATTGGCGGTGAGAGGGAATAGGCGAGACCT
>SRPX01000621.1:0-14125 GCA_018360215.1 Claviceps spartinae
CCTTGAGCCTACAGGCGATCATATACCGTCAGTTCGCCACAAGATTATAGTGGTCTCTACGGAGTATCTACCTCATACGTCTCAGGCGAATGTATCTTGTGTGACTGTGAGGTGTCTGAGCCAGCCAAGTATGTACCTCCAAGGCGCTAGCAGGGGGCTGTGCACACTAACCCCTTTGGGAAGAAAGGAAGGACAATTACATTAGTTATATGATGGATGATTAATAAAGTCTCCCCCACTCCGTGTAGCACCTCCTTGTTTCGCCCGTTACTAACTTATTATCTCAGAAATAAGGCCATGACTGGGACGCCCGTTTCTGACGAATATGTGTGAGCTTTGACCACGCTAAGATAGATCGGCCCACGGTTCGTTTGTATCTTTTCCCTTGCAATCCTCAATTGAAGCTCCGTTGCTGAAGCTCCGTTGCTGAAGCGCTCTTTGAGCTATATTTTCCAGAAAAAAAAAATACAGAATTAAGAAGAAGTAATAATTAGGTTGCTTAGGTTACAGGTTGCGCAGGTTGTGCAGGTTGCCTACCTGTTGCTTGAGTATTTGAGATGGTGGTGTGGTCTGTTCTGAATGTATCTTTTATATGGGCAGAACGGCCTCAAGCGGAAAGGTGGCAAGCGGGCTGCCTTCTTACTCAACATACCTATCACCAGCGAGCATTACAAACAAGCGTTCCCAGTCGTGGCCTTATTTCTGAGATAATACGGTACATACATATCCGAGAGCTTCTCCGCCCTCACAGCGCTCGGCCCGGTCCGCTTCTTCGGAAAATCTCAAGAGAGATAACCCCTCTTCTTATTTGAAGCTCGCAGCCTCCCCCATAAGCTGCTGCTGTTCGGACGGTAGCAAGCGCCTTCCCGTGCTCGGCTCTGGTTCGATTGACGGGCCGCTTATGGCTTCTCCTTCTTGGCCGCCTAGGCGTGTGACGGTTACGCGACCGCTCTGTCCGTTGCACTGTACCTATTTATCCCGCACTAAGCTGGTTCTCGTCAGCTTAGTGTTCTGACCTTTTGGTCGGGTCGGTATGTACAGTAGGGGTATCCGATTCCTCACATAGGTTCATACCCGTTTGCCCGGTCCAAGAGCTGTCCGCGCTCTCGTAAGATGCTCATGGTGCGGACAGCTGCCTCCTCTACTCCAGCGGTTACTTGAGGAAGACCAGATCCTCCCAAGACTCCCGCGATATGCCTAACGCATTGGCAAATTTCGAGAAGGTCGGGATCCCTGCGCTAGTCTGTCTTCCTCAGGTTCTGAGTTCTGAAACCTCTGGTGAGCCATTGTCTTCTCATCCAATCAATACAGATCGGATCCAGAATGCTCAGAGTGTCTGCGTACGAGTCAAAGCCTTCTGGTGCGAAGAAACCCCGAGCGGATTTCTTATGGCGTTGGGATTCGCCCATAGGCCTTCTGAGACAATACGCGACCTGTGCAGCGTCCGTCACATCACAGACCAGTCTTCTTCTCATCCGAGCGTATTCGCAACCCCGATAAGTTACTGATCCGAGTGTACAAATGGCATACCTGACCCTGGGGAAAGCATCATACTCCTGCCACGCCATTAATAGTATGGCTGACACGGTTACTACCTCGGGCGGTCTCAATCTCAATATCATCAACGTGATAGCGACGATGCATTCTGCCCCGTGATTGGTCAACAACATCAGCAAGTAATCGCTTTAAACCCTCACGCTTCAGTCGCGCCATGGTGATACACATCTCGAGCATTCTGAAAATATTCATCTCGTAGATACATCTCGTTATCTACGGCGCAGCTCTTGAAGAGCACCCTTGAAGGAGGTCAAATCGATGGCTCGACCCCCTCCGTGCAATTCAACATCTTCGACGAGCTGTATATCATACATCTTCATAGCATTGGGACCACCACAACAGAATAATTTTTGCCAATCCTGCAGCATTTTTTCGCGAGATTCACGGGCAGCGCACCGCAATGCACATCGTACTCTGTTGCGATTGCGGCAATCAAGTGCCTTTGATTTCTGGGTACTTGTCGACGCACTTCCCCGCTTAGTGACTGCTCATTAGGCTTCGCGCTATGTAGCTGCAAAATGCTACCTATTTTCTCGTCGTTGCGGCGCAGCAGCTGCAGCAGATGTCACTACTCAAGCTCAGAGCCGCGAGAAGCTTAAAAAATGTGCAGGAAGGGGTACCCACAATAATTTGGTGACCGGCTGAGGGGCAGAAATGCCGCAGAATTGGAAATAGCGGTGGCAAATTTGGAACCCATTCGAATAGACATTCTTTGGTTTACAGATAGTAATACTCTTTCGTTAATGTCACACAATTATAAGCTACAGGCCAAGGCTCAGTTATCACGGAAAAAAAGTTCCTCGACTGTGGCTTTAACTTACCTCAATTAGCTTTTGTGTAAGCTCGAAGCAATCTATCGTGACAGCCTCTGAAGACAAGTGACCGAATCCCCTCCACAGCCCACCAAAGCCGATCTCATCCAAAGGGTCCAAAAATGAACGCAGAGAGCCTAAGTCTTCGCAGTACCTCTGTTCAGACGAGATTGTACGCAGTAGGGCATGTGCAGCTTCTAATGCTCTTGTGTCTTGACTGTGTAACAAAACATCATCGATAATCGATGGCAAGGCGCCACAACTGCATTCCTCGTGATGTTAGCAGCGAAAAGCTAAATATCGTGGCAATATACTTACAGTCTTGTAAAAACACTTGATCTTGCTTGAGCCAAGACAATGAGCCAGTGGAGGCTGCGTGCTTGGCCGGCATCATCAAGATAGTGGAAACCAACGAGCTCAATCACTGAAAGGAGAAAAAGGTCTTTATCTGGCATTTTCTCGATGCCCTGTACACTCCTGAGGCCAGCATAATTGGGAAAGCCTCTGGGTTTGAGGTCGTGCCACCATACGCTGTCAACCAGATCATCCTCAGTCATTCCAAAGGCCAACAAAAGAGCCAAGTAGGGAGATTGGAAGACAGTGTGTTCTGGGCCCTTGCTTAAAGGCATTGTGGAGCGGAATACCATCCCCAGGGTCAGGAGAGCCTGTTTTATACTGGACCTGGTGGTTGTGTCCGTGGGACCTCGCACGAGGCATGCGCACACGGCAAAGTGGAACGTATCGTGCTCGAAATGAATGCCATATGCGTTGTCCAATGGCAACACGGCCTCTTCTAGCTGCGTTCGACTCTGTAGGAGCAAGACGACCATTCTGTCGCCCTTGACATTGCCGATTGAGCCAATGTGTTTCAATACGGCGTCGAGAAACTGCGCTGTGAAGTCAAAGAGATTTGCGGGCACAAGGCGCAAAAGATATATAGCTAACCAAAAAAGCTGAACCCCATATCTCGAAGCAGATGGTAATTTCGGCATTAAGCTGGTCAGAGATGTGATAATAGAAAGAAGCATTTCGCTATTTCTGTCCTCGCCACATTGGCGGACACTGTTTCGAAGAGCGACCAAGACTTGATACAACAGATCATCGTCTACCTCTTCCTTGGCTAAATACCCCAAAACCGTAAAGGCTCTAGGCTGGATTGCCGGATTATTCTGGAAGGCAGTGCTCGCGACGAGGCTCATCCATCGAGCACGCCAGGCATTTGCAACATCCACTGATGGAGCTGCAATTGAACAAACCTCATAAAGTATATCCATCAACTTCTCTGTTGTTATCAAGGCGAGATTCGACTCTTGAATGGTGGATGCAGACGCACCTTCGCTGGCAAGAGATAGCGGTGGTGCAAAAATTTCGCCTCTTGAATTGGCGAAGATGTCCATGATTGACCGGAGGCGTAGTGCTCTCAAGTCGTCTAGACTGAAGGAGGCGCATATGGCGTGTACTGAGTTAATGAGAAGTTTGTAAACAAGGGATCCGACTTCACCCCCCTTCCAGTTGGCAAGCATGGTTATAAGATGGAAGACTTCCGGCAAAAACATTTGAGCTTGAACTCGATTGTCGAAGGACAATGCCAAGCAAAACCGTAGTAAAACTTGTACTTCCTCCCATACCATATTATCTGGCAGTTGCCTGGTAGGGCGCAATGACGATCTATTGAGAGCTTTGCGAAGGCGGCAAATAATTCTTGCTCGTAACGTGATAGTTCCAAGTCCGGTCATGACCGATGACAGAACTTCCAGCGTATCTGGCTGAGTGCTATAGCCGAGAGCAATCTTGATCAGTTCATCAACAAATATGTCGAGTAAGGGCTCATCCTGGGAGATAGAGGGCCATATATATTGTTCAAGGATAAAGGTAAGGCTTGGGTCTAGAACAGCAACCTCTATCAACTTTCTTAAGAAAGATGCGACCTTTTCTCTGCCCTTTTCTCCATCAATATCTGCTACCAGCACAGTTGAGCGTAAACCGGAGAGCCAAGGAGCCACATATTCTAAGCTGAGTGGTTTTTGTTCTTCCGGAATGCTTTCCCAGCTGACAAAAAATTCAGCTAGAAAGTCCGATGTAATTTGAGGCTCGGCCAGGGCAAGGTCTCGGCTGATGCTGACGATGAACCGAGTTGGATCAAGTGGTATTGCCAAGTCTGAAAGACCCTTGTGAGTAAACCTTGTGCGCTTAAGTGGTATAATAGCAGTTTTTGTTTAACTGACCTTCATTACAAACGAGCCTTTTGACAGAGCTGAAGTCAAATGACCGACAGAGTGCGCCAAGTAGATTATATGAAGCCAATCTCAGGACATGATAAGGGCTAGACAGATTGGTGAGAGCCAGGTTGAGCATGGTGCCTGGGACATCCTGGGGTCGTACAAGCCTTTCCGCTGGCCTAGGAAACCGATTATCCTTGCCCAACTTCGCCTTCGCTCCACGAATGGTTTGAAGAATATCTGCGCGCTGTGGGCTGCTGAAGAACATGATAGTTCTACCACCATCGGCGCGCAACCCAAAACTGGAGTCATTACCCTCTTGGAATGCTGCGATCGTCGTTGCCTCATCTACGTCACTTAGACGAAATATATCATTGATTATGCTGCTTATGCGAAAGCCTGAGAGCACTTCTTGCTTCTTGACTGTTGTTATTTGAACGAATTGATTGCCGATTTTAATTACCACGTCGACTTCTCCTTTAGATTTTGACAGCCTCGTAATTGATTCAAACATGAAGCGGGTCTCTGTAACCACACTTATGGTCTCTTGTGGAAGGTGAAGCTGGTTTAGATAGAAAGGAATTTGGAGGTCCGATAGGCTGCCAAAAAGGTGATACTCAACGTTTTTAGGGTGGAAGACACTGGAGTCATCGCGAGTAGAATTACGAAGAAGCCTCCGAAAACATCGTCTACATGGTCACTAGATGAATAGATTTCAAAGTTCGACTGAAGTGACTTACTTAAATGCGCTGTTCATGTTATAGATGTATATCCGTGATAGATTTTGAGCCAGCTCGGATGGGGTTAAAACTTCTAGCTTCGAGAAGAAGTCATCTGCTGGCTCAATACGTCCATTGTAGCAGGTCGCGTCAATCAATAGGCCAAAGGGCTGATGCCACAGCCGACTTGCAATCTGGGTCTGACTTAGGACTTGCGCTGACTGAAGGTTGGAGGACATGGAAGAGAAAACAATACAGGTATAATCGTGATCTATCAAGCAGCCAAGCTTACCTTCAAGTAACAATATAACAACATCTCGTAATCTATGGGTTCGTTTTCGATGTTTCTTAGAATAACGCAGACAATCGAAAGACCATCCTAATATCTGCTTAGCGAAATACGATGGTGCATCTTAAGGGACTACATGCCTTGCTTTCTCCCCCGTCGTAAACCGCGCGTGAGGTCATGAATGATTCTCCGCTTCGAGATGCATTTCGAAGCATGAAATTTTGAAATCTCGAATAAAGCGGAGGTGAGTTAAAGCTTATCTGTGGGCGGTTCCAGGAAATTGCAAGCGGTGGAGGTCCGAGATTAGTAATGAGACGTCTAAGACGCTCTAAACTTGGCGGTGTTGAGCGAGCCAACTCTCCAGATACGCGATGTTCTTTCTTCTCTAGAGAGACAAGCGTTTGCCGCAGGTGATCCCAGTGTTCGTAGAAGAATCGATGCAGCGATACACAGGAGCCTATATCAATCGTGTCTGGCTTTGTAGGAGTCTCGACATCCTGTTGCAGAGGCACCTGGCATTTCTTGTCAGATGCTACACTTGCGAATTGCGTCTTCACTCTCACGCAGTGCTCACAGATATTTCCCTCAAGAATCCTGTAACGACATGAATGTTTTGAACTAGGAAGGGATTAAGCGGGAACATATAGGGTTCCTTGGTTCCGAAAAGGACATTGTTGGCGAGATTTTGGATTATCTTCGCAATAAGCAGCAGCCCGCGTCGCATCTCCTTAGTGGGGGAAGCTGAGACGAGATGATCAGTCTCCGGAGCCACAATTGCAGGGCAAAAGAATCGTAAGAACACGAATGCCCCGACTGCGGTATATTTGGCATTTGGAAAGCGGGGGAGTACAGCTTCTAAAATCTTCATATTACTCGATGTTAGTTTCATAAGACGTACTTTACGTCAATACAAACAAAGAGGCGAGAACATACAATGTTACAGATCCTTCGAAAGGAGCTCGGAACATTCGCGACTGACGCACATATATCTTCCATGAAAACTTTCGCAACAATTTGAAGTTGAGCTGCGTTTTTCTGCAGCTCTTTTGGATCATCTACCCTGGCTGGATCTAGCTCTAGATCCAAATCTCTAGAAGTCAACATCAGTCTCTCTAAGACTTTCTGCAGTGTCGTTTTCAAGTAGTAAGCCCCTTTCCACTTTGCATATATGGAGAGTAATTTGGTCGCGACACAAGTTCTACGAAGTATTTGACTCTCATTCTCTAATCACACGTCAGCAACTTGGTCAAATAGTCGGCGTAGTAAGGTTTACCTGTCTGCTCTATTTCGTGACGAATCAATGCTTCGAAAAGATTGAAAATTAGACCACGCTGTTCAAAGACTGTAAGGAGGCAGATAGTAACCTCGTCAACTTCAGGGGCAGGACAAATCAAGCTGATAGAGACTGAAATTGAGAGATCAGTTGTTAGTAGCTTCGTGTGTATTCTTGTTAGCTTAAGTATGCCTTATGAGCGATCGTTGCTGAAACGTACATGAAGCAGCTGTGTATATTTCTCACTGACAGCCGAGTCTGTTAATGAGTTGAACTCCGTTCCTTTATTCAGAGTGTTGCAAAGAACTCGGACAAAGGCGGCCCTAATCTCAGCATTCTCATGATAGCCGATGTTTAATGAATGTTTTAAGCCAACGTCAATATTAGCACTGAGAAGGTTAGACAGGATTTTAATGACCAGATCCGCATTAGAGATAGTCTCGTCACGACTTGTACCATTGTACGGCAGACCCCTGTCATTGCTTTCCTGCGTCTCATGTTTCAAAAGCGATAAGAAACGGTTGAAATACATGTGAAACATTTGCGACTTCAGCTCACTCGTTCCGGCACCTGTTTGGTTATCAATTGGTTGCAGTGGAAGTCGCAAAGTAACGTCCGTGAGTGCTATTAGGCAGGCTTTATCAAGATCTTTTTGAACCCGGTAAAACTCTTCCAGTCGACTACCTGTATTGGAGTGCCGGTCTTGTTCGGGGGCGAAGGGTCGCGATATCCAGTCAAATATGTGTTCCAAGAGCTGATTACGGATACTGACGTCGTCACGTAAATTCAAGTGGTCCTTCCTTTGCAGAACAGCCTCACATAGGTGACTAATCTTGATCCTCAAGCGCAGTGCCGTGATACTATCTGGTGCACCGTCTACAAACTTGGCGAAGCTAAGCGTAAGCGCTGATAGGTGTACCGAAGAAACGGAGCCGAAATCGATTGGGCTCTCTAGCCTTTCCACCATCGTCTTCAACAAGGAGGCGGCTTGGTCGGCGAATGTGAGTTCCCTTTCTTGATTCTGGTCCACAAATGCGTGAGCTCCGGCAAGCAGCACCTCAAGCTCCGATTCTAGAGCATGGAAGAGTGCAGGATGAAGCATCGAAGACACCTCAGTCGATAAGACCTCCCTCATCGCCTCACGAACTTCGGAGTTTTGACATCCGAGATATTGGACGGAAAGTCTAAGAAAACGAGTCAGCAATGGTTCCTCATGTTGCTCCGTAGACAGTCTGTCTATCCACTGTAATTCTTCGAATGCGTCATCTATCCGAGTGGCATAACCGTGTGTACATATGCCACCTGAGGAGACCAGAAACCCCAAGAGGTTGCGCCATTGGGAGAGCAACGCGTCATCAAAGCTTTCGGCTGTCGCTATGGACACGTCCTTCGATAGATGCATCCATCTTTCGAACACAAATTTCCAGGCATCCAAAATGCCTCTCGTTGGGATACGCATCTGCCTGAGCAGACTCCGTAATCTCTTTTGAAAAGCGACAGGACCTGTGGACTCGAACGTAGATGATGAGAGCTCCTGGTACACCAGGTTGTTACGGTGAATGGAGGAGAGGAAATTCGCCGTATCACTGTATACGCCAGCACGAGCCCAATCTCCAACCATGAGACCCACACAAGCGGTCGCAGCCTGGCAAACTGATACCACAGGGGAACATAAAGACACTAATAACGTCGACTCGAGCTTCAAGAAAGCCTCCTGCGCAGCAGCACTGGCATCTGCGGGGATATTCGATAGAGCCTGGATGAGGTCAACACAGCATCTGAAGCGGAAGGGTTAAAGTCGCTGACGAACAGGTATGCCGTTGCATAACGTGGATCCAGCACTCAAAAATTCTCGTAGGCGTGTAATTGTGACCATGCTGAGATCATTTCTCACGTCTGCGCATAAGTCAGGCAGGACTGATGAGCTGCCACCTTTTTAAGCGTGAATTCACATGACTCATGTATACTGATCCTGGTGTTCTTACATCTGGTCCCAAAGCCGTTTCCGAGTGTTAGGGATGAGTTCGGTTTGATCGATCATTTCTGACGCGAGACTTTCATCAGCGAAAAGCTTCCTGGCAACCCTGGTTGCAAGACTACAAATATTTGAATTGCGGGAGATGATGCAAAAAAGAAACGGCTCTAATAACGAGTCGCTTGAATCTTGGCCCAGCGTTGCGCGGGACAAAGGTACCGACGATTCTAAGTATCGCAGAATCTCTATAACTTTACGCTCAACCAACGGCGAGAGGTCGGTGTTGAACTTCGAAGACTTCGTACACTCCGACTACATGGGTTGCGTTAGTATAAGTATGCTATGGAAACGAGATCGGAGGGCCATACTTCAAATTCAGACTGAATGAAGGACAATGCATGGTCATGGAGTTCAGCATATCTTCCTGTTTGCGATTGTCCGGCAAAATACGAACATGCTTGGATGACAGCAATTTTGTAAGTATTTGGTGCATTTGGAGAAACACAACAGTTAGTCAGCGTTTCCACGCCGCCTTTCGGATCCAGATGTGCGAGGCTAACGAATGCTACTGTAACCATATCCTGATCCAAGTTCAGGGTAGGACTGCCAGCAGGCGAAAGACAGAAGACGGAGTCTCTTATTTCATCGTGTATATCCATGGCATAACTGACTAGGGCGGAATCACTGCCGGCCTCGAAATGTCGAGCAGCACGCAGCAAAGCCACCAGACAGTAAGCAGCTCGTTCATTTCCATTCCGAAGAGCTTTCCTTACGCCATTTAAGAAGGACACCTTCTTGGTAAGATTGTTGCTTTTGGCCTCTCGCAAATTGCTTGCCACTTCGAATACACCAGGAAGTAGCAAGAGAAGATTGGTCTGCATAGGATATAAGACAGCTTTGCGTCGGCCATTATCTACCCCCGTATGAGTCATGTCAAACAAGGTGTCGACGCCGCCATCCAATTTTTCATAATCAGAATGCAGTTGGACAAATTCATGGGGACAGCGATCAATCCACCGAGTGACAAGTAGTGGGAGTACTACAGCTATCGTAGACTGATAGGGCTTACGAAAATGTAGATAACTGGAGCATATTTCGTGAATAATAAGCCCAAGCTTTGACCTGTCAACCCAATAGAAGGAAAGAAGCCTGAAAGTGGTTAGAGCCGTAGCCTCGCCTTCCGGTTGACGATCGTGTTCAGTTTCATCCCCTAGGAAAGGCGTAGTCCTGGTACTATGGATGGTATTTTTAATATATTCGAATGCGGCACACCAGTTCGATGCTGATATGAACTCAATCGTGGTTTTTATGTAGGCGTCAAGCTCAACGAGGTATTTTCTAACACAATATGTCTCGTTGTATCCTTGGGTGTGATTTGTATCCGATGTACAATCACATCGTTGGATACAAACGTCAGAATCTGGTAATTGGCCCAGTAGCGTTTGTGCTGGCAATATGTAATCGTCTGCAATGGGCTCCAGGAGTTGGCTGAGTGTTTGCAGCATGCGTTTCACAAGTAGCGGATCCAGCGGACCAGAAAGAACTTGGCTTCCCCTGTGTTCGTGAACGTCATACTGCCGACTGGCTTTGCAGCTAGCTGCTACAAGTGACAAGATATACAACTCTGCCTCTAGTATGTGAGGCGGGTGCACGGCAATGCGGGCAAATGGACGTACCAAATCTTCAAGCAGCCCGAAGAGAGATCGAAGAACAAGATGAACACTTTTCTTGCTTAAGTCTACCAATGTATCTCTGGTGATCTGAAGAACCCCGTCCTCCTCGAACACCTGATTCGTTGAACCTGTTTGATTTGGTAACTATTGGTCATAGAGAGAGGTTAGCCAGAACAAGAAGACTAAGCCGCCGGCGCAATCTTACTTACTCGTGATGCAATTCTTTCAACAAGACAGCCGATGGGTAAAGTTGGGTTGGCATACATGGTCATGGTTGCGATGTTTGCACATTCATTCTTTCCTTGCTGTTGTTTGCAGAGCAAGTGAATGTATGTACATACATATACCTATACATACATTTATTTGTTGCTGTTTGTTGCCTGTTTGTTGCTGTGGGCCTACCTCCTACCCTTATTATTGTTTCTCAAGACTACCTAATGATTTCTATTTTTCGGCAGATTGAAAATATTTTCTGGCTCGCTGCCCCCCCTCCCAACCCCCGATGGCACAAGATTAAGTGCATGCAATTCCGCCGCACAAAATTACTTCCGTACCAAAATTACGCAGAGTCGGCCGCCATAATGCTAGCTATGGTTTGTTTTTGATCGTCTCGCTCACGGCGCCCTACATCATACAGATTATCAAATATCACACATGTGGCCACTTTTTTTTTATTTAACGAGAGTTCCTGTAATTTCAATGAATTTACTGCACACATGCATGCCCGGGCCTGCCTATTGAGCATAATAAGTATACATACAGTAAATATGAGCGACGCAGCCGCTCTACAGAGTCCGATATTATGCGCAATTGCAATGCTAATATATCATATTTATATATTATACGACGAAACCAAAGGCAGATGATCTTTATTTAGCATTTGTTAAATAAGCTAGAATAAGCGCGATCGTACTCTGCAATACCAGTTACTTTTACCACTTTACTACTAGGTAAGCTTAATTAATCATGGGTTTGAGACCGAGTAGCTCTATCTTCTATCTACCCACACACTGTAGTACTTAACAAACATCATCAGATCACTTTTTTCTGCTCTAATATTTTTTGTATGAGCCTACCCAATCATGTGGAACCCAATTGATTAACTGACTTCATAGCCAGGTACCTATGTACCAGCAT
The DNA here is from genome assembly GCA_018360215.1 of Claviceps spartinae. NCBI lineage: Eukaryota > Fungi > Ascomycota > Sordariomycetes > Hypocreales > Clavicipitaceae > Claviceps > Claviceps spartinae. The sequence goes on from SRPX01000621.1 coordinate 11,655, forward strand.
GGATTTATGGGATTCTAGTACTTCTTATCATGTCAGCTTCGCGGCCTCGCTTGCTTTTGATGCTATATCATTATTATAAACTCAAAAACAAACCGGAAGTACAAACCGGAAGTACATGTATGTACCTCTATCATAATAAAACGGTATATGCAGATATACTTCGCTTCATTTCATGTATCTTTATTTACATTTTTGTATGCATCTGCACACAATACACTTCTCTTCATTCCACAACCACAACGAAGAGCACAACATTGAAGAAGCGCTGCTGAAGGGTCTCACGCCCTCACCATTGCACGCAATACCTACATCAATATCATAGGTACACCTTACGGAGTACTGGCGGGCGATCAGGTACCTACCCGCGCTTGGATTCCGCGCGCCATGACGGGACCACCAGAGGCCGAGATCGTGTCGGTCAAAACAGCGAAGGTGGATCCACGAGGGGTCTCATTGGCTGCAGCGTTCTCAGCGGCAATGGCACCGCTCTTAGGGAGTAGGTAGGTAGAGTGTTGATGACGGTTGTAGAATCTGCTTTATACACATATGTACATGTAGAACTACCTAACTTGGTCGGTGCCTCCCTCTCCTCCCTCACTGCCCTCACTGCCATCCAAGGAAGGGGTGTTGACCGGTTCACCGGTCTTCTGGCCTTTTATCCTCGTGTGATTCGGCGCTGGTATGAAGTCCGCCGACGACCCCAATTGAACGTGCTGTTGCTGCTGTGTCGTCGGCGGAGGTTGAGGGTGTTGTTACCAGAAACGAAGAGATTGCTGCTCTTGTACATGCCGTGTTCGGCCGCAGCACGCCGGTGAGTTGTTGAATGCGTTGTTCAGCGAGGAGGAGTTTCTCCGCCTGCTGGCGCACTCCTCCTTCTGAGCGGCCTCAAGTTTAGCGTCTGTCAGATTGCCACTGCGTGTATCTCCTTTGTGACACCACTTGCCGCAGAGCACGTTAGCCCTCCGGCAAGAGCAGTTATTCGTGTTGCGCGCAGTCTGGCTCTTGCAGCCGCAAGATACACGGTCTCGAGCGAACTCGCACCGCAGCTTGTGAAGGACCAGGAATGGGACCTTGATCGACGTTGAAGCCGGTTATCTTGTTCCTGGTGCTGCCACGGCGACGGTGAGGGCTTGGGTATCCTTACGACGGTAAGAACGTTGATGGCTGTGAGAAACGCATAACCACCCGTTCCGCCCAAAAGGTCAAGTGACCAAGTTGCACGTCTGCAGCTTGATCATGGTTATAGTGCATTGTCAGTCAGTGGTCAGTTGGTCACAGCTGCACAGACGGCACTGTACAGACCGTGACAATGGCGGTGTATAGGAGGTGTGCAGCTTGTCGTTGGAAAAGCTACCTTTGCGGAATCCATGGTGCGCAGAAGTAAACTGCCCGGCCAGTATGTAGCACTGAGCAGATTCCATCTACCTTGCAAAAGTTATGAGCCATTGCCGCTGACTCGGCGCTGAGAACGCTGCAGCCAATGAGACTGATCCACCTTCGCTGGTTTGGCCGCGATTTCGGCCTCTGGAGGTCCGTGCGCGCTGATGGTGCGGATAAGTAGATTGCGCCTGGGTGGCGCCACTTATTCCGCGAGGGTTGCTATTAGGTATATTAGGTACATACCTTCCCTCTTTGTGGGTATATAGGGGTACCGCATAATCTCAGTTGTTTGGCAGTGAGTGGGACCAAAATTTGCTTGTGATTTGTTGAACCGCAGGACGCTTCAAGGTATCCTGCTTGCCGCCTTTCCGTATGAGGACGTTGACCCGTAAAACAAACGAACAGTGGGTACACTCGAGCTTAGCGTGGCCAAGGCTCACACGTTGATTGGGTGCCCCGTTCACTGCCAAACAACTGAGATTATACGGTTACTCAAAGCACACAAGAGTGGCCAGACGGCTGCGCCCATTCTTTTGTGCAAGGAGGAAAACAAGTACTTCCGTCGCGGCCCTACGCTGCGCTTCGGGGCTCAGGAAGACTTCGCCTCGCTTCGCTTCGGGTTGGAGAGAGTCGGGCTGGAAAGGTGAAGTTTGCGGATGGTATGGCGGTTCGCAGGTGCCGTCCGGGGCCGTCCGGGGGTGCTCTGGGAATTTTATCAGGGGCCGTTGACAGAGGGTGGGATGGCGGGCGACTGCGTCGCCGCGGTGGTGTAGATTGCGCACAGAATTCAGAAATACTCCGTTCAACTTTAACAACTTCAATGGCGGCCAGGGACCGCGGGATTGGGGGGCGGTGATAGCCTCAGAATGGAAGTGCGTATTAGGCGCAGGACCGAAAAGTGCGAAGCTCAGAAGAGGAAAAAAACGAAAGGCCCCACTGTTTCGTAAAAAACGTTTTATTTATACTGCAATTGTTCCAACATTAATCTACGAGTTACTTTCGCTTCGGGTTGGAGAGAGTCGGGCTGGAAAGGTGAGGTTTGCGGATGGTATGGCGGTTCAGCGCGAAATTTGCGGGACGCGCAGGTGCCC